>JAODAL010003835.1:0-166544 GCA_025379985.1 Phyllomedusa bahiana | reverse complement strand
CCATACACTGCACTTAAAGTTTTCATTTCCCCTGTCATCAGATAAGAAGTGCAAACATGCAAGCGGGGCCAGATCAGCTCCTCTGGTTCTGTCTAATGTAAACTTTCAGGTAACTAAGGGCGGCTGAGCAATGCATTAGCTCTCACAGGCATTCACTTTTTGTAATCACATATATTTAGAAAAGTGATTAAATACCTATTTTGGAGGATCCCACTCAACATTACATCGTGGCAAAACCCTTTAAGGGGTTGTCCCATTTTTATATTTGTATGTATATTGGAAATCATATATTTTTCTAATTTACAGGTTTTTAAATCTCTGCACCTGTAGCTCTTTTGTACCAATTCTGTAGGCGTCTATCTAGAACCCCAAAAAATGGTGTAGTGCACATTCCAGTTCATGCAGTTTGTCTGCTGGAGCCTTTACTGGGGAGTAACATGGGGTCAGTCATGTGACCTCCTGGCATTCGGTTAGTTACAGTGTTATATGACATCTGTGGGGCAGCGTAATAGGAATCGTGGAATGTGAATATGGATAGTCCAGCAAAGTTACATTTATTAATGTGAACTATAAAATGAAACCGAAAGATGAGAGGGCAGTTTGTGTGAGTGGCTTCTCCACAGACACTGTGTTTAGTAAGTTCTGCTCTTCAATAAACTATTCTTGCATACCTGGACAGTGTTATCTGGATACCAGGGGTCACATGACCTATGTGGTAGGTCACATGACCATACAGCTAGTCCATGGGAGCCATTACTGCGGACAGGAATGTGGGTTATACCATTTTTTTTTGTGTTCTAGTAGTGGCTTTTTGCATTGGTGTAAAGAGGTGCAGAAGCGAATCTTTAGTACATGTATTTTAGATAGTGTATGATTTTTCTATTATATACATGATAAATAAAAAACACATAACCTTGACCACCCCTTTAAGGTGGGTCAAGTTCTTCAGACGCCTGTCTGCCTTGCTATTTTGCTTGTCATGTCCCAAAAAGAATAGATGTTTTAATAAAAACAGAAGAGGACACAAGAAATGTTAAGTCAGTGGTTATTCTGTTGTTGAATATTTTGTGTTTAGTTTGTGTTCCCTGATATTGAAGAAGCCTCTAACAAAACCTTCCTTCTGTTTAGTACATGGCAGTAGCCGACGAGCCTCGCTAACCGAGGAGACAGATGTCGATGACTCCAAAGAGACCTTTCTAGCGGTTTGTACTTTCTCCTCTTCTGTAGTATTGTAAGATGTGGTTGTCTTGGAGGATGTCCAGAAATCTCAGTGACAACCTTGGATGAATGTGT
Organism: Phyllomedusa bahiana; assembly: GCA_025379985.1. Taxonomy (NCBI): domain Eukaryota; kingdom Metazoa; phylum Chordata; class Amphibia; order Anura; family Hylidae; genus Phyllomedusa; species Phyllomedusa bahiana. Next base: position 165,251 of record JAODAL010003835.1, on the reverse strand, counting down.
GGGTGTTTTATTTAACAGTTAAAGGAGGATCTCTAAAAGCTTGCAATCAATAATCAGAATCAAGGGCAGTGTGTTACATGAGCAGTGTGAGAAAAGGTCATGATTGCCAACTGCATAACAGAGTGCCCTAGTTCTACTTAACCTTTTGTTGTCCTAGTGGCCTAAATTCTGATTGCCTTGCCAGTTTAAAAAGCATACAGTGTGTGATACAGAAATGATAACCTGTATTGGGACAATGCATAGTCAATCGGATCTGTCAGATATATATGTCGGTAATGCTACCACTTAGAACAACATATTACAGGTCCATACACTTGTAGTCTTTTATTGCTCCGTTTTGACTTGTATTAGATTGTAAGTTATGAGCCTTCCATATTCGTTAGCGGAGTACTGCTATTCTCCATCATCACAATGATGTACATATTTTTGTACACAGTAATCTTGGCTATAGTGGGGGACGCTCCTCTCATTAATTCTGCAGACTCAGAACTTACAGTCTTCTGTATTCTTCTATCGCCCTGTTTTAGCTTATACACAATCAAGTCATGTTATGACCACCAGCTAATATCCAGAGTAACTGTCCTTTGCATCATGGACAGCAACTAGGCTGGCTTGGAATGGCTCGCTAAGGTCCTGGTAGGTTATCACAGGTATCTAGAGCCATGATGGTATCTGTAGCCATAGCTGCTGGAGGGTGCCTGGAGGGTATCCCTAGATCAAACACAACAATCAAGGTGGTCGTACAGATGCTCATTTGTGTTCAAGTCTGGGGAATTAGGGGACAAGGGTCTACCCAAATTCTACCACAGCCTGGTGTTATTCCAGAAATGATTTCAAGGTGTTTGTTCTCGATTTTTCCTCTGAGGCGGCAATGTCGATCTTTTCGAAGAAGCAGAAAACATTTCTCATTAGAAAAGGCAACTCTTTATCTATTAGAAGAAGTCCTTCCATGAAGATTGAAGCCTTTTCTGCTGATGCAAATTCATTAGCAGAAATTGCAGTGACCATCTATCCGCTTTGGAGCCACACATACAGCAGGGTTCGTTGAACTAGCGTTTTAAATGCACGTCTGGTAGCCCCCAGTTAATTTTGATGATGAGCTGCTCCATTGGAGCATGTCGGTCCGCCCTTGGACACCTTTATATCTGATGTTCGCCTCTCTTTATCAGTTTGCATATCCCTTATTTACAATGGTGCCATTTATCCACTTATGATACGTTTCTGCCACAACAGCAAACGAATAGTTGAAAGACTGCACAGCTTCAGAAATACTGCCACCCTTGGCCCACAATCCAGTAACCATCCCTTTTTGGAACGCTGCCATCATTAGTAAAAAAAGGCGTTTGCAGACAGCCTATCTAACACCTTATATACCCACTAAGCCAGCTCACAACAAATTACCTCATTCATGAGCTACATGCTGCCAACGTCTAAAGTAGAAAATGGTCATAATAATATAGGTGCCTGCTCTGCAAGCACCTATAAAGACATTTGAACAATGTGAATTCAGTCTCGTGTATTTCCACTCATGAGAGTGGTCTTACTTTGGGTGGGTTAGAGAGCTAGTGGCTCCTGAACAAAAATGAACAGCCAAGTTTTAGAAGAGCTAAAAAGGCACTAACCACTGTTTCACAACCTTAGGGTGCAGGTGAGGGCTGCATTCTCCTTACGGAACCAAAATCAAGGGTGCCTGACTATGGTGGCTAACCTCCCAAACCATCCAAATGCAATAGAGATTGCCTATAAGTAGGTGGCACTTCAGTTTGGTGAAAATCCAGCATTTATTTTTTCCAGGTAATAAATGCACCATCGGAGTATAGGTGTAGCAGAAGTGCTACCACTTCCAGGAGGTCCTATCTATTTCAAGTAATCTTTGTTAAACTTTACTTTAGAAGCTAGCTCTACATCTCACAATACTACACTATCCACAGCCTGAAGAAGGGCCTAACAGCCCAAAACATTGCTACTTCTGCTACTCCTATACTCTGATGGTGCTTTTATGTCATGGAATTTTAATTATTTTTTACCGCATTTGAGTGCTAACTATTGCTCAAGAATCTTTGTTTCACCACCACCCCAACTTTTTCCTCCTTGAAGTAACCTATATTCTATGCTCCCCTGTTCTTTCCAGCTCCCATGTGCCTATTCTGGCTAATATGTAAGAAAGCACAAAACACCTAGTTTTAGTGACCCCACTACTACTTCGGAACACATATGCTTGGCTTTCTTTACCTGCTAGCACCATTGTTGTTGTCCTGGCTAACTTGTAAGGCTAAGTTCACACGGAGTAATTGCGGGGTGTAATTATGCCCCACAATTATGCCGTGTGTTTGGGAGCTCCCACATGCATTACTCGCGGCGCATAAACGCCGTGAATAATTGACATGTCACTTATCTCCCCCTCGCGGCGTATTGTACGAGTAGGGAGAGGAGGCGTTATCCATAGTTCTCTGTGAGAACTGTTGATTACTGTAATGACTGGGGCGCATTTCGCCCCGTATTGAGCGCAGTACGCCACGAAATACGGGGCGAAATACGTCCTAATTTAAGCCGTGTGAACATAGCCTAAGAAGGCCCCAATCACGTTAATAACCCCAAAGGGGCGTGTTCTCTGAAACGTCACAGGTGTGATGTGAGGAGCGAGGCGAGTTAAATAACCACGAATTCTCTGCGTACAGTGTAAGAGTATATGAACATGATTGCTTAAAATTGTCTGGATTGAAAAACACGCAATTGGACTGCAGGTTCTCATTTTCATGCTAGTAATTTTATGCAATACCTTATGCAAAAATGTGAATTCTGTTTATGGAAAATTGTTTAAGATGAAAAGAGAAATTCTAATACTATTTGAGTTTGGTTCAAGTGAATTAAACGGCATTTCCAAGTTTTGCAGTAGTTTTATATGGGACAGTAGGGGGAAGTCCTTCTAAATGCCGATTTTGATTGGAGACCTGCGAAATAATAGATGCAAAAGGTCCACTAAAGCATATTAATGAAAACCTCTACCAGAATAGGACATACAGTGAGAGAAACTAAGGGCCACGGTTTTGGTCTAAAACTCACTTTTTTGCCCATAGGTTTCTATGGGGGAAAAATGAGTTTTAGACTAAAACCGTTTCATACATGTGGCCCTAAGTATTTGATACACTGCTGATTTTGCAAGTTGTTCCACCAACAATAAAGAGGTCTGCAATTTTTATTGTAGGTACTGTGGCGGACCGGCTACATGTAGTAGCCTGTTTCTGCCACTAGGTGGAGATGTACCAGAGTGGTATATGCGACATGCCACCAAGGAGATGTGGCTTGGTGGAATAGGAGCCGGGGCATATGTATTGTCAGCCACACTAAGTGGTTGGCAAAGGTGGATCGTTAGCTTGGCTTTTCAGCCGTTCTTGGGGTCGGCTCTTATTGGGAGTAGACAATGTGTCGGGTGGGTGTCTACTCCCCATTTTCCCACGTACCCGTGTTCCAGCACATGTTTTTGGCATGGCCTTGGAGGCCTACAAAAGCCTGCTGCTCCAGGTTATCGGGGGGCGTGTTCTGCTACCTGCAGTGGTGTGTAGCAAAGGAGCTGGAGAGAGGCTCTGGCCCCCCAGAGGCTTGGAAGAAGCCGCGACCCAGTGGGAGACTGGGGGAAGTTGAAAGAGTTTATTGTGGGTTTGAACATTAGGTCCAGCTCACACGTTAGAGAGAGACACTCTGTCTGTATAGTGTGTAGTTAGTGGCCAGACGGCCGAGGATTTTGTTTTGTTTTATGTATGTGAATACTGTGCCTCAATAAAACTTTTCTCAAGGCCAGATTCAACCTGAAGCCTGTGTTGGGTGCCATCATCCGTCTTATGAAAAGCGGCGATCCCGGAGCGAAGAAACCCCCAGGCTGAACCAAGATGGTGGCCAAAATGTGAGTGGAGTGTCACAATTGGTGGAGGATGCGGGCATAATTGGCACAACTGAGTTGGCACGAAGTTGTACCTGAAGTGGTGCAGGTGAAGTCTTGCCACAGCGAGATTTAAAGGGCCAGAAGCCTACAATTGGTGCTGCATAAAGAGACTGTTGCTGTTGGTGAAATTTTTTGTTTGGCCATGGAGGAACTCCTTGCCCAGCTTAAGCGTCCATGAAGGAGTTCGAGCAGCTGACTGCCACCATGCGGTGAGGAAAAATAAAAAGGCTCCAGGCATAGCTGAAGCCCGAGAGAGAGGTAGGGTGTCCCCAAAGGGGAGATGTCAGACAGACCTGGAGTTGCAAGTGGGCGGCACCCCGCTAATGGTGGATCTGGACTGTGGGCCGCAAGGGTCTCCAGAGTGCACCCGACATCCTGCCCTTTCTAAAGGGGACCCGACCGGTGCTGGTAAGACTGTGGCCATACGTTTTGTGACCAGTCTGGGGACGTTGATCATCTACTGGAGGTATGTGAGGAGCTTGCAGGTGGAATTCATATGGGCAGTGACTTTCCCCATTTTCGGCCGCTGTGGGAGATGGGAGCAGGCCAGGTCAAGCAGGTGGTTTTTCCTAAAAGTGCCCCCTGCAAAGGGTATGGTAAATGGGTGCCCAGAACTTTTTGCCCAGTAGGAAAAGTCCAAAGAGCAGTGAGACTGTGATGTTGGACTTGAAAAGTCTTCTGGACTTTATAATTGTAAATCATCTGAAGTGGGGTCTATTGAGATTGTCAATAAGGGAACTAATTTTGGTCGCCCCTAGCAAAAGGTGTCCTTTTGCATCCCCTGTGTGGGAACCGGGGAATGGGAATTTGAAGTGCGCTTACAGTAGGTGTATGCTCAGACCCTAGTGAAGGGGAGGGGGGCATGTTTAAATCCCTAGATGGTAAAGAGGAGCAGAGGTCTGAGGCAAAGGATACATCTTTCCTGGAAGGTATGGAGGAAAATAGTCAAGATGAGTTATGTCCTGTGGTGGGGGATGACTTATATGTGGGTGTTTTGTCAGCCAGATTGTGCTGCCCCCTATGGTGGTGAGAAGGTGATAAAATTACCTAATGTGAACACAGCCAGTTTGGTTGAGTTGGAGACCCGGAAGGAGGTTAGTCTGGCTGCCCTTGATGGTGAGCAAGATACAGGAATGTCCCAGATAGAAAATGAGAGTTCCCTCTTAAAGATGGCTGTGGGGGATGGGACGGAAACATCTCCACACATTGCTGCCAAGGGTCTGCTGCTAAACGGAGCATGTGAAAACGTGTGAAAAGGGGAACGTGTTCTCTGAGATTGGGGAGGTCCTGGGGGCGAAGCAAGAAAACAGTTTGGGGTCCCTGTAGTGCAATATAAGCCTCCTCAAGTGGTTCCCCAAGTCAAAACCTTTTGGAGGCGGTGAAGCTCAGGCGAGTGCCAGCGATCCCTGGTAGTCATGCAAGGATATTGCAGGGAAAACGGAAACAGGCCCTGAAGAGGGTCTTCCCGCTGCTGTAAGTCATGTGTATGGAGGGACGAGCGAGTCCTCAGACATTAGAAACTCACCTGGTAAGGAAGCTGAGATTTTTTCAGAAGAGGTCTCCTAGATGTAGGGATTGTCGGCAATAACCGGTGAGGCATTGACCAGCAGGTTATGGGTGGCACAGAGGTAAATGGTGCCATAGTCGGTTCTACTGCAGTGGAGAGTATCATCACTGAGGGGGTCCCTGAGATAGACCCGATGTCAGCTAGTAGCCAAGAGGGGGAGCTTTCATGGTCCAGAGGAATTGGAGAAGTGTGCTGTCCTTACAGCTTCTAGTAACCCTAGTATAGTTGCTGGACAACCAGGGGCCTCTTGCTTATGTGAGACCCAAGATAATGAAAACCCCTTTCCCAGTGGGCACCCTGCCAAGATGGCGGTGTGTGTAGGCAATCTACAAAGGGCTGTAGAGCTGGTAATGGGGTTGTCATTAGTAACCCCGTGAATTCAGCATGCGGGCTGTGGGTGATGACCTCCTTGTAGTTAGAGCATGCATGGGTTGTAAATTAATAGTAAGTGACAGTAGACTGTCTGTTGCCAAGGTGTGTTGGGTGCATGGTATGAGCCCACAACTGAGTTGTATGGGGACCATTTTGTCTCTGCCCCTGAGGTTGTGGAAAGGGCGTTGCCCCAAAATAGGGAGCTTTGACCCCGGAGGGGGCCTGGGGCAAGGTGAGAAGCCCTACGGGCTTTATCAGGAGGGGGAGGGGTATGTGGCGGACCGGTTTCATGTAGTTTCCTGTTTCTGCCACTAGGTGGAGATTTTACCCGAGTGGTATATGCGACATGCCACCAAAGAGATGTGGCCTTGGTGGAATAGGAGCCGGTCATTTTGTATTGAAACCACACTAAGTGGGGTGGCAAAGGTGGATCGTTAGCTTGGCTTTTCAGCCGTTCTTGGGATCGGCTTTATTGGGAGTAGACAATGTGTCGGGTGGGTGTCTACTCCCATGTTCCCACGTACCCATGTTCCCGTGTGTTCCAGCACAAAGTTTTTGGCATGGCCTTGGAGGCCTCAAAGCCCGCTGCTCCAGGTAATCAGGGGGGCGTGTTCTGCTCCTGCAGTGGTGTGTAGCAAAGGAGTGGAGAGAGGCTCTGGCCCCCAGAGGCTTGGAAAAAGCCGCGACCCATTGGGAGACTGTGGGAAGTTGAAAAGAGTTTATTGTGGGTTTGAACATTTGGTCCAGCTCACGCGTTAGAGAGAGACACTCTGTCTGTATATTGTGTGGTTAGTGGCCAGAGGGCCCCGGGTTTTTTTGTTTTATGTATGTGAATACTGTGCTCAAAAAAAACTGGCTAAAGGGCCAGTTAAACTAAAAACCTGTTTTGGAGTGCATCATCGCTTTTGGAAAAGCGGCACCCCAAGAGCGAAAAACCCCGGGGCTAAACCAAGATGGGGGCCCCAAAAATGTGATGGAGGGGGTCACAGTACGTTCAATTTGTGAGGACCAATCAAAAAAAAAAATCCTGAAACTCTTTTTTTTAAAAAAATATTGGAATTTGATTTTTTTTGTACTAGCCCCATTCAAAAAAAACTAGAATATCGGAAAAATAATTGTTTTTCAATAATTAAGTCTTTACAATATGAATTACAAGGTTTAAATAAAAATTTGTGACCCTATAACAAATAAAAAGATAGCCCTGGAAAAACCCTTAATTTTCAATGTACAAATTTTTTTTGAGATGCATAGTAAATCCCCTATCAACCAGAAATAATTCTGGCTCTCACACTCCTGTTAGTTTTTCTTTAAGAAGCCCTCCTACTCTGCATCATTACCTATATTAATTGCACCTGTGTGAACTCGTTACCTGTATAAAAGACACTTGTCCAAACACCCAATCAATCGCACTCCAACCCTCTCCCCCTGGCCCAAGACCAAAGAGCTGTCTAAGGACACAAGGAACAAAATTGTAGTCCTGCACAAGGATAGGATAGGCTACAGGACAACAGGTAAGCAACTGTTGCCGCATTTGTTAAGAAAATGAAAGAAACACAAGGGGAACTTTTCCTTTTTCCTTGGTCGGGGGCCCCATGCAAATCTCCCCTTTGTGGGTAAGGATGATATTCAGAGAGGTCAGGAATCAGCCCAGAGCTACACAGGAGGTCCGGGGTTTGGGATTGGGACACTCGTAAAGATTCCCCATTACTGTATTTAACTTTTCCAGAAAACTGCAACAGATTGTGCAGGGTTTGTGGGGATTATATTTGTTCTGTCTTTAAAAGGGAAAATTTTTGAAGAAATCCATGATAGAAATTGATGTGTTGCAGACTTAAAAATCTGTATTGCATGTCAATTTCCAAGCACATAATTTCATCCACGTGGGCATGAGATTAGGAAGATCCCATCCACATGGCTGATATTATAATCCGTTATGAATTTACCATGGGCAAATCTGCGTGGAAAATGTCCTGTTTGTAGTCACCCTTAAAACATATTGTATTTATGTATAAAGGAAATCATATAGTTTTCAAATGAAATGTTTTAAAAACTCTGCTCCTGTAGCTCTTTTGTACCAATACAGTAGAACCCCAAAAAATGGTATCGCGCACATATATCTTGTCTTTTGGAATCTTTACTGGGGAGTTAACATGGGGTCAGTCATTTGAACTCTTGGCATTCAGTTAGTTACAGGGTTTTATGACATCTGTGGGGCAGCTGAATAGGAGTCATGGTGGAGTAATTACAGTAGTGTTATGGTTATTCCAGCAATTTTCACTTTATTAATGTGAAATACCAGTTTCCCCGAAAATAAAGATGAATTCTTGTTCATGGAAAAATAAGAAATCCCCTAAAAATAATTTTTGCTCCTAAATACGAGCTAAGACTTAATATACGACACTGTCTTATTTTCGGGGAAACGGGGTATAAAATGAAAGAAAGATGAAAGAGAAGATTGTGCGAGTGGCTTATCCACAGACACTGACAGACATAAGGCAATGTGGTTAGGAAGTTTTGCTCTTTAATAAACTATTCTTGCATACCTGGACAGTGTTATCTGGTTACCAGGGGTCACATGACCTATGTGGTAGGTCACATGACCATACAGTTAGTCCATGGGAGCCATTACTGCGGACAGGAATGTAGGTTATACCATTTTTTTTTTATTCTAGTAATGACTTGCTGCATTGGTGTAAAGGAGGTACAGGAGAAGAATCTATAATACATGTATGTTAGAAAAGTGTATGATTTTTTTATTATATAAATGATAAATAAAAACGATGCAACTTTGATAACCTCTTTAAGGTGGGGGAAGTTCTTTGAGACACCTGTCTGCCTTGCTATTTTTATGTATAAAGGAAAATTGTAGACCTGCACAAGGCTGGGATGGGCTACAGGACAATAGGCAATACAGCTTGGTGAGAAGGCAGCAACCGTTGGTGCAATTATTAGGAAATGGAAGAAATATAAGAGGGCTACATTTCCCTCGATCTGGGGCTCCAAGCAAGATCTCATATCGTGGGGTAAGGCTGATTCTCAGAGGTCAGGAATCAGCCCAGAAATACACAGGAGGAACTACATGGATGGACCTGATCAATGACCTGAGTAGAGCTGAGACCACAGTCTCAAAAATTACCAATATTAACACACTAAATCCGTTATGGATTAAAATCCTGCAGGGCACAAGTCCGGGCCCATTTGATGTTTGCCAATGACCACCTGGGTGATCCAGCGGAGGCATGAGGGAAGGTCATGTAGTCAGATGAGACTAAAATAGAGCTTTTTGGTATCAACTCCATTTGCCATGTTTAGGGGAAAAAACGATGAGTACAACCCCAAGAACACCATTCCAACCGTGAAGCAAGGGGGTGGTAACATCATATTTTTAGGGGGATTCTTTTCTGCAAAGGAGAGCGGAAGAATGCACTGTATTGAAGGGAGGATGGGTGGGACCATTTATTGTGAGATTTTGGCCAACAACCTCCTTCCCTCAGCATTGAAGATGGATCGTGGCTGGGCCTTCCAGCAGGACAACGACCAAAAACACACAGCCAGGGCAACTAAGGAGTGGCTCCGTAAGACGCATTTCATGGTCCTGGAATGGCTTAGCCAGTCTCCAGACCTGAATCCAATTGAAAATCTTTGGAGGGAGCTGAAACTCAATGTAGCTCAGCAACAGACCTGAAATATCTGGAGAAGATCTGTGTGGAGGAGTGGGCCAAAATCCCTGCTATAGTGTGTGCAAACTTGGTCAAGAACTACAGGAGACGTCTGACCTCTGTAATTGCAGACAAAGGTTTCTATATCAAATATTAAGTTGTTTTTATATTGTATCAAATACTTATGTCATGCACTAAAATGCAAATTAATTATTTAAAAATCATACAATGGATTTTTTAGGTTCTGTCTCTCACAGTTGAAGTGTATCTACGATAAAAATTACAGACCTCTCCATTCTTTGTAGGTGGGGAAACTTGCAAATTCTCAAGTGCATGAAATACTTATTTTCCCCACTGTATGGACACAGGTTGTAAGGAAACCCTTTAAGAAAATTTCTATGATACTTTGTGGTTTATATAGTTTTTCCTCTCCATGTGCCTGCTCTGCTGCCTTCCACACTTTGTGTTGTGGTGTCACATAGAGCATACATGAGAGACACGGCTTTAAAGAACACACAAAGCTACGCACTATACAATACTCACTAATGGGAAGAAATGGTAAGAGCCCCCAGTTGTCGAATACTGTTCAAAATGTCATACAAACTTTATGCTTTTAATTGTTAAAAAATGGGCATTAGTGTTTGCTTCTCCACAATGTAATAGTGTATGTCTATTTCTTTTCCAGGATTGGTTGCAGTCTCATTCATCCTCCGCAAGTAAACCAAAGTAAGGCTTGCCCCTCTGTCACTCATTTTTCTCATCATTTAAGTACTACTTTATCTTCAGGAGGAGAAAATTAGGACAAATAGACAGTGATGTCTTTCACTTCTCCTTTACACTCAGTATCAGTGTCTATAGGCTTTACCATCTTTTTGGTTCCAGGCCTGAGGCCAGCACATAGCACGCTCACTCAGCTCTGTTCGGAACTCCCACATAAATGAATGGGGAGAACTGTACAAGAGTGGCCATCTCCCTCTTCTAAGAAGGCCAGCTTGTAACAAAATGTAAAAACCCTTTTAGATATTTAGAACTGCATAGAACACTTCTAAGAGTTGAGCACTCCCCACAATGTATATAGCCTTCCCAAAGTGCATTTGTTGCATGACTTAGGCCATGTTCACACAGCTTATTTGGATGAGGTCTTCGGAGCGTTTCTGCTCCCAAAACCTCATCTGAAACACACTTCAGAAGATGTTTTAGAGGAGTTTCTCGGCGAGGTTTTGGATGAGGTTTTCGACGAGGTTTTCACCCATACAAATTAATAGCCAGGAAAAATAGCACGCATAAAATTACACCGAAAACACGCTTCAAAAGAAGCGTGTAAAAACCTCGTCGTGTGTGAACTACAACAAAGTTTTACATAGTAATCAATTAAATGAACTGGAGGCGTTTTGGAAGCGTTTTGGGTGAGGAAACACTCAAAACCTCATCCAAATAAGCCGTGTGAACAAGCCCTTAATCAGACGTGTTGTGACAATGTATGAAATGTCACATTTTTTTCATTTTGATAAAAGCCTAACTTTTTTTTTTTTTTGTCTGGGAGGAAAAATCTCTGCGCTTAATATATATCAGCCTTTGCTTTCTATGCAGTTTTCTTTCAGGTGTGACATAGCTTGAAAATCCAAAATATTCAGGGCACAATTTTTCCATTTTAAGTATAGCTTTAATTTTTCTTTTTCTCATAAGGTAAATAAATCCGTCATATGTATTTAGTTACCTTGTCTTTTCTTTACAGGCCTACAGCAGAGGAGGACGCTTTGAATGGTGAGTGTCTCTTGACAAAACATGCATTAATTTAGGCTATGTAATATTATGTGTAAAATAGAAGCCTTTTCTTCTGTAGGTATTGGCTCACCTTTCAAACCAATAGTGGATATCAATTATTGCTACTCAGGTTGGTTCTTTGTTGTCGCAAAACTCTATTTTAAGTAATGCTGAATTATGACTTTATAACAGATGTCTTTTTCTGTAGCCGTTGAACGAAACAACTTGATGCGATTAGCCCAGAGTATTCCTTTTACCCCGGTTCCACTGAAAGGTAAGATTACATTGCTTGTTTTTATTCTTCCCTTAGACTGACATTTTTCTATGCTTAAGTTTATGCCTACATATACTGACTTACAGTGAAGGAAATAATTATTTGATCCCTTGCTGATTTTGTAAGTTTGCCCACTGACAAAGATATGAACAGTCTATCATTTTAAGGGTAGGTTAATTTTAACATCGAGAGATGTAATATCCAAAATAGAATCCAGAAAAACACATTGTATAAATTATATAAATTTATTTGCATTTTGCAGTGAGAAATAAGTATTTGATCCCCTACCAACCAAAAAGAGTTCTGGCTCCTACAGACTCCTAATCAACTCGTTACCTGCATTAAAGACAGCTTTATAAAAAAAACTCCTGTCCACAGACTCAATCAGTCAGACTCTTACCTCTACAACATGGGCAAGACCAAAGAGCTTTAAGGATGTCAGGGACAAGATCCTAGACCTGCTACAATGGGCTATAAAACCATAAGTAAGACGCTGGGTGAGGAGACAACTGTTGGTGCAATAGTAAGAAAATGGAAGAAATAAAAATGACTGTCAATCGACATTGTTCTGGGCACCATGCAAAATCTCACCTCGTGGGGTATCCTTGATCATAAGGGAAGTGAGAGAACAGCCTAAAACTACATGGGGGGAACTTGTTAATGATCACAGTCACCAAGAAAACCATTGGTAACACATTATGCCCTCAAGGTCCCCATGCTCAAGAAAGCACATGTGCAGGCTCTTCTGAAGTCTGCCAATGAACACCTGGATGATTCTGTGAGTGATTGGGAGAAGGTGCTGTGGTCAGATGAGACAAAAATTAAGCTGTTTGGCATTAACACCACTCGCCGTGTTTGGAAGAAGAGAAATGCTGTCTATGACCCAAAGAACACCATCCCCACTGTCAAGCATGGAGGTGGAAACATTGTTTTGAGTGGTGTTTCTCTGCTAAGGGCACAGAACTACTTCACTGCATCAATGGGAGAATGGATGGAGCCATGTACTGTAAAATCGTGACAACCTCTTTCCCGCCGCCGGGACATTAAAACTGGGTTGTGGCTGGGTCTTCCCGCAAGACAATGACCCAAAACATGCAGCCAAGACAACAAAGGGGAGGCTCAAAAAGAAGCACATTAAGGTCATATAGTGACCTAGCCAGTCTCCAGACCTTAATCCCATAGAAAACTTGTGGAGGGAGTTGAAGCCTTGAGTTGCTAAGCCAGAGCCTCAAAATCTTAATGATTTAGAGATGATCTGCAAAGAGGAGTGGACCAAAATTCCTTCTGATGTGCGCAAACCTCATCATCAGCTGCAAAAATCATCTGACTGCTATGCTTGCCACCAAGTATTAAAGGGGTTGTCTCACTACAAGGATTGATTTTTGAGTAAAATATCTTGCAAAAAACAAGTCACTTTGTAATATGTGTCCATTAACAGTGTCCTACATATTCTTAGATATCCCCTCTAGTATGGGCTGCATCAGCTTCTCAAGTCACTATAGCTACAGACCTGTTCGGTTTCTTATGATAAGCTGTCAGCGCAAGTCTTGTTTGCAAGATCAAATACCTATTTCTCACTGCAAAATGCTAATATATTTATGTAATTTATACAATGTGATTTTCGGGATTTTATTTTTGATATTCTATCTTTCAATGTTAAAATTAACCCTTAAAATTATAGACTGTTCATGTCTTACAAAATCAGCAAGGGATCAAATAATTATTTCCTTGACTGTATGAAAGAGCAGAATATGCACTCTCTTAGTTCATATATTAGACCATCCAGCATGTAGTTATCTCCCATTTCTCAGCTTCTAGTGAGTTACAAGCTGGCTCCTGCTATGGAAGTAATAAGATGGCTTTCTTTACCTGCCATCAAGTGGTCAGGCTATTGCATGGCTGTCGGTAGACTCGCTGCATATATATATGTAGATATGGTTTTTTTCTAAACCCTGAATTATTTGATTTTCTTACTGGTAAATATTACAGGGGAGCTGGTCACAGTGTATCGCCTGGAGGAGAGTTCTCCCAGCATCCTCAATAACAGCATGTCCTCCTGGTCACAAAGGGGTCTGTGTGCCAAGATAGAATTTCTGAGTAAGGAACAGATGGGAGGAGGATTAAGAAGGGCTGTGAAAGTGGCATGCAGTTGGTCTCAGAATGACATCCTCAAGGCTGGACACCTCTACATCATAAAGTCCTTCCTGCCCGAGGTAGTTGATACCTGGTCAGTCGTGTACAAGGAAGATACTGTTCTTCATCTCTGCCTTAAAGTAAGTATTTGCATCTTAACCTACTGTAGGTTTCAAAAGTATTCGTACCTTTTTTTTTTTTTTCAACTGTATTTTGAGTTTTCAATAGAGAACATTTTTTTACAAAGTGTAGTAAACATTCAGTATCACATGACAATATGACTTAAAACATACAGTGTAATCTTCAGTAATTCAAATCTATAGGACATGAATATCATATATAATAAAGAAGAATAAAATATGCTTGGATATATATGATCATATAAATGAAGATCAACAAAAAGCAACAGAGAAAAACTCCACTATTATCCCTTCTGTTGTCAAGGAATACAGAGTTAAGGGAAGACATAAGACGATACAATAGGGATCATGAAGGAGTAATGCATTTTAATTTGCAACTTAATACGATATTACAGATCAAATTATAGATCATGAAGGATACAATAGATATCCCAGGGTTTCCAAATGGAGTCAAAGGATTCCAAGCATTGTTTATTAAAGCTGTGAGATATTCCATTTCACTAACATCTTTAATATGGGCACACAGGTCTGTCTTAGAAGGGATGAAGATTTGCCTCCAGTATTTCTCTATCAAGCATTTAGCGGCTGTTAAGATATTTATAAACATTCTACCTAGTTTGTGTCATAGGGAGTGATGCGGAATATTCAGAATATAAGTTTTCAGGGTAATTGGGACCATAATTTGCATTAATTCAGATGTCAACTGGACCGGTTTCCAGAAAGGAATGATCAGAGTGCAGTCCCAGATAATATGTTGAAGATTTGCCATGGGATCTCCACACCTCCAGCAGACATCAGGAATATCCGCCTTTAATTTATGTAGCAGGGCTGGGAACTGATACTAGTAACATCAATATTTTGTATTTGTTTTCTTTATTGTGGGTCGACATAGAAGAGCGGGCAGCTTGTTTCCAAACTATTTGCCAGGTTTTGCTCGATAATGGTGACCCCAAGTAATCCTCCCATTTAGACATGTAGGCATGTTGGATAGGTGATTATTGGGTTGAAGTTAGTAATATCTGATTTAGCAGAGATCACTCGCACGGCAATTCTTCTACAACGCTGTAGACTGGGAAACCATATCTGTTCCCGTGGCTAATCTGTAACTAGGAAAAGATACTCAAAGGCAGATCATGGGTGGACTATAAATCAGGGAAAGACCTCAACTTCAAAGTTTGATAGTCCACTATATCTGCAAACCGGATCAGCCCATTTTCAATCCTGGTTGTCTGTCTCATCTGCTAAACCATTCATTAGCAAGGGGGGAAAGAAGAAGAAAGTCAAAGGCGACGCTTTATAACGTAGAACAAATCTCTCGGGACATCCTCTCCAAATGTTCCTAGTTAGACCATTCTGTTTAACAAGGAGACACTAAACCTCAATGTTGTATTTGCCTTAAAAAGGGAATTAGGATGATTGGGGACCATCCATAATATCTCAATTTCCATCTGTCTCAAATAGGCAAAAAGAACCGACCAAGAAGGAATAATTTGAAACTGGGCAGCCTCGTAGTACTTAACAATGTCTGCAACTGCTAGTCCCCATTCAGTCTATCTGCTAGTAAAACACTTCTAGGCATTCTATGCCTTTTAAGGGGCCATACAAAATATGTTAAATCGGATTGTAGGGATCTAAGAATTGTTAGTGGGATGGGAATAGGAAGAGTCTCGAATAAATACATTTTAACTTCGGTAAGACAGACATTTTAATTGCTTCAGTACGACCAAAAAGCGATAGAGCTAACTTATTCCATCTATCTAGTAATCTTTTAATTTCAGACACAAGTCTCGTGAAGTTATGTCTGAAAAAAGACAAAAACAGCGGGGTTAGATGGACTCCTTAAGTATTTTAGGGAGTCCATTTTCCAGCGATAATTTTAGCTTGCTTTGAGATGAGCTGATTGGTCAGTTGGAAGATTAATTGGCATAGCCTCAGTTTTGCTCATATTGATCTTGTACCCGTAAAGAACTCCAAATTGGGTCAGTAGGGCATGCAAGTTTGGAAGGATGGTAATAGAATTAGTCCGGGTCAGCAGGACATCATCTGCATACAGTGAAATTTTAAATTCATTATTTTTAAAAAATACACCTCTAATGTCCTGATGCAGTTGTAAAGTGCTATAAGACAGGGAAGTAGTTGGAATTGGAAAGTTTGATAGTAAAGATACATTAGCCCTTCCGGCCTCATGATTTTCTAGAGGGAAGGCCTTTAAGAGTATCCACTATTTTTTCTTCTGTGATAGGGAGCTTTATGGTATGTTCAAACGGGCTAATTTCGGCACGTATTTCACTGTGTATTTGCGCTCTAATACTGGCGAGATGTGTGCCGAAATTACAGTAATCCATTGTTTACATAGAGAACTATGGATGACGCTTCCTCTCCCTGCTCGTACGATATGATCGTATTGTACACGCAGGGAGATAAGTGACATGTCCATTTACTTGTGGCGAATACGCGCCGCGAGTAATGAATGTCAATGGGGACAGCAGGATGCCAAACCCCCAACCCCCCGCGCCGCGGGGATAGGCGCTGATCAGCGGGACTCCCAAATCGCCCGCTGTAATTGTGGCCGTACTGTACGCGCCGCAATTACGCCGTATGAACATAGCCTTAAAGATAATACTGCATTTGAGCTGAACGTTGGCAGTTTACAAGAATAAAAAATTCCTGCAACATTGTCTCACTGTCCATGGGGTCACTGGTTAGAGTGTTAGGGATGTTATAAAGCTTAGAGAAATAGGAGTGGAATCAGATTGGTGCATGATCCGACCATGTTATGAAACCCATGCTAGCGGTTTCCCTCATTCTAAGGGTTAGCACATTCCCGAACAAATAGTCTATTCGTGAATGGGATTGATGAGGATTTGAGAAAAAATAGGCTTTTTCCGACGGGTAAATTATCCTCCACAAATCGAATAGATTAAATTTTAAAGATTAATTGCCTGAAACCCCTAGAAAGAGACCTATGAGCATGAGAACTAGTCGGAGATTGTAGATACAATTTATCGTAGATTTCCAAGAAAGCCAAATTCAAATCCCTTCTTAGAACAAGAGATGACTAGAAATAACGAGAATTTGAGGAAAAGCCTTTTTAAAACCTTAATTGCCAGTGTTAGGGGGCATAAAAATTACATAATACAATTTGAGGAACCATTTATTGAACACTTTAGCATTAAAAATCGACTTCCCAGGTCAGCTATAGAATTTTGAATCTGTACAGGGCAATTTCTGGAAATAAGGATCGCGACCCCTGTCTTCCGTTCTTGTTAAGCCATATATATTATGGCATTTAACTCTCTAAGAAAATTAAAATTTCTGTCTTTTGTATTCTTGTGCAAACACCAGAAGTGCGACACTAGACTTGAGATCCATATAGAGGAGCTCCCTTTTAAGATTGGAGTTTAAACCTTTGACATTCAAAGAATATAATTTAACCATTGGAACACCAATCGCACGTCACCAATTGCATTTCAGACCACAACTCAACACATATAACAAGAAATACCATTCTTGTTCAAGTAATTTTCTTGCTGTCAGATTGACTTATGGATACAAAAGGGAAGGGAAGAGACCAGACAAGTCATAAACACAAAACAAGCATAGGTAACAGTTTTTAACAAACCTGAAGACTACCGGTGTCCTGGAGAGGTAGCCAATAAAGGAAAAATTCCTATAAGAGGAAAGAATTTTTTTTTATACTACAGGCAGTCCCCCGACTTACGTCGTTCCGACTTACGTCTGTCCCCTAGTTACGAACGGGGACCGGAACGACGCAAGCCAGGACAGCTGACCGCGTTCGGGCGCTGCTGTGGCCCGGGCGTTGTCAGCGATCTTGCAGCTGTATGCGACTCCTGGGAGCGCATGCAGCTGACTCTCCGGTCCCCATCGGCGTCCGGGCACTGCCATGGCCCGGACACCGGCGGGGATTGCTTCAGCTGTACACGACTCCTCCTGGAGCGCATAGAGCCGAAGCCTCTATTGCGGAGCAGAGAGCGAGCGCTCCCTGATCCTCAATAGAACTCCGGAGGGCTGCAAGCAGACATGTGACCTTCCGGAGTCTCCGGCACAGGCAGCGTGCGATGTCATCACGTTGCCTGCGCGGCCTGATGACGTCACCGGCCTGTGCCAGAAGACCGGGGGGGAAAAGGTAAGCCCCCGGGAAGCAGGGGGGAAGCGGGGTGAAAAATTTGTTTTGTTTTTTAAAACCCCTGCCTATGGTGGAAAAACCTGCCTAGGGGGGTTTTTCCCTTTCCATACTGCATGGGGGACAAAACCTGCCTATACCAAACCCTTTTTGGGGGAAAAATTTCCTGCTTATCCCTGCTAGGGGGATTTCCCCTGCCTATCCCTTTCCCCAAGGGGGGACTTTCCTCCCCTAAAACCTATCTAGGGGGGACATGCCGCCTATCCCTATCTAGGGGGGACATGCCTGCTTCCCTATCCTAAAGGGGGGACTTTCCCTTTCCCCCAATACCTATCTGGGGGGGGACTTTCCTGCCTATACCCTATTTTATGGGGGAAAACCCTGCCTATCCCTATCTAGGGGGACATCCCTGCCTATCCCCTATCTTTTGGGGGACAGGGTTTTGTTACCTATCTTTGGGGGAAAATCCCCCGCCTATCCCTATCAAATGGGGGAAAATGCCTGCCTATACCTACTTTGGGGAACATCCCTCCTAAAACCTTTCTATGGGGGACATTTCGCTGCCTAAACCTATCTTTGGGGGACATCCCTTTGCCTATACCTATTATGGGGGACATGCCCCCCTATCCCTATCTATGGGGGACATCCCTTTCCCCAATACCTACCCTATGGGGACTTGCCTCCCTTTAATACCTAAAAAAGGGGGCCCATTTGCCTATACCAAAACCCCCCCTAGGGGGGGGGCCCATGCCGCCTATACCTATCTAGGGGGGACATCCTTGGCCTATCCCTATCTATGGGGGCCCATGCCTGCCTATACCTATTAGGGGGGAACATGAAAACCCCTATCAATGGGGGGACATGCACACCTATCTATGGGGGCCCGGCCACCTACTATGGGGGGACTTTCCCAAAACCAACAATGGGGACATGAAAAATTATCTAGGGGGACTTTTATACCTTTCAAAGGGGACGTTTTTTAACCTATGGGGGGGGGAAATTTTATACCTACTATGGGGGACTGTCCCTTTCCCTAACAAAGGGGGACTTTCCCTTCCCTTTCTAGGGGGACTGTCCCTGCCTATCTATGGGGGAGTGAAACCTCCCCTATCTTGGGGGACATTACCTGCCTATCTTTTGGGGGACATGTACCTCCCTTTATCTATGGGGGACGTGTACCTGCCTATCTAGGGGGGGGCATGTACCTCCCTATCTATGGGGGACTTTGTACCTGCCTTTCTATGGGGGACATGTCCCTGCCTTTTAAGGGGGGAAACATGTACCTGCCTATCTATGGGGGACATGTACCTGCCTATCTATGGGGGACATGTACCTGCCTACATGGGGACATGTACTGCCTATCTATGGGGGACATGTACCTGCCTATCTATGGGGGACATGTACCTGCCTATCTATGGGGGACATGTACCTGCCTATCTATGGGGGACATGTACCTGCCTATCTATGGGGGACATGTACCTGCCTATCTATGGGGGACATGTACCTGCCTATCAATGGGGACATGTTACCTGCCTATCTATGGGGACATGTACCTGCCTATCTATGGGGGACATGTACCTGCCTATCTATGGGGGACATGTACCTGCCTATCTATGGGGGACATGTACCTGCCTATCTATGGGTGACATGTACCGGCCTATCTATGGGGGACATGTACCTGCCTATCTATGGGGGACATGTACCTGCCTATCTATGGGGGACATGTACCTGCCTATCTATGGGGGACATGTACCTGCCTATCTATGGGGGACATGTACCTGCCTATCTATGGGGGACATGTACCTGCCTATCTATGGGGGACATGTACCTGCCTATCTATGGGGGACATGTACCTGCCTATCTATGGGGACATGTTACCCTGCCTATCTATGGGGGACATGTACCTGCCTATCTATGGGGACATTACCTGCCTATCTATGGGGGACATGTACCTGCCTATCTATGGGGACATGTACCTACCATGCCTATCTATGGGGGACATGTACCTGCCTATCTATGGGGGACATGTACCTGCCTATACCTGCTATGGGGACATGTACCTGCCTATACCTGCTATGGTGGACATGTACCTGCCTATACCTGCTACGGGGAACTTGTACCTGCCTATACCTGCTGCGGGGGACATGTACCTGCCTATACCTGCTGCGGGGGACATGTACCTGCCTATACCTGCTGCGCGGGACATGTACCTGCCTATACCTGCTGCGCGGGACATGTACCTGCCTATACCTGCTATGGGGGACATGTACCTGCCTATACCTGCTATGGGGGACATGTACCTGCCTATACCTGCTATGGGGGACATGTACCTGCCTATACCTGCTATGGGGGACATGTACCTGCCCATACCTGCTATGGGGGGACCTTTACCTGCCTATGAGGGGACATATACCTGCCTATAATTACACACCATACATTTACACCATACATGTACTAAATATATTGGTTCCAACTTACATACAAATTCAACTTCAGAACGAACCTACAGTCCCTAACCCGTATGTAACCCGGGGACTGCCTGTATTTAATACTATCGCATACCTCAGGGGGGCAGCAAAGAGTAACCAAGACTGTGGGAATTAGATCATAAAACCGCTCAAAAAACTATCCGGAGCGAGATGCCAAAAGTAACTAGAAATGTGTTAATAATATGATAACATCCAGCATCTGGTCTCCATTCTGTAATTGTAAGATGTAATAGATTGGGGCAATCCTCAATTGAGAAAAAATATAATTATCTAGGCATGGAAAGAATATTAAATTAACAGCCTAACAGGTAGAAACATTGTTTCAGGATATAAAAAAAATTTAAACTTTTCATGTATCGGTCTGGTAATAAGACGAAAAATAACTAACTACTAGTCCTGCATTTAATTCTATGTATAAAAATTAGGATTAATGCACAAAGAAAAACATACAATACCCTTCCGTTAATACACAAACTCAGGTCCCACACTTGATGACCCTTGGGATGGAGTTCTTCTCTTGGACTAGGTCGTCTTCCATTCCGGTGGTGAAACAGGAGAGGGAACCAATTAATCAAAATGTTAATTTTTATTATTTTGTTAGTATTTGGTAAATCCACCTTTTGACTTTTAATACTGCTTGAATCCTTCTGGGCTCTGGAACAGATTAAAGCATGCCTTGACCAAAATCTGATCCCCAGTTTCTTCTACACGTTCCCAATGTTGGTGCATACTGGACTTGGGTGCGAACACAGCTTTTACTTCACCTCTAGCCTCAAGTGTTCGATTGGGTTGAGGTCTGGGAACTGTGGAGGCCAATACAGCAACTCTACTTCATTGTCATTGTACCATTCCTTCTCCAACCTTGATGTATGCTTCAGGTCATTGTCCTGCTTGAACACTGTTGTCCTTTTCATACCCATAGTACTCGTGTATATGAAGTAACTCATCTTGTAGGATACTCGCATATAGCTCAGCATTGAGATAAACATCGATCCTGGTCAAGTATCCAATGTCTTTGGCTGTGAAACAACCCCATATCCTCAGGCTTCCTCCACCGAACCTGACAGTTTTTTCAATTTCTCAATCTGTTAGCCCCATTCTTCCAAACCAATTTGCCCCCATCAGAGCCCGGTCCATAGTCTTCCATCTCTTTGCTCCAAATCACCTGTTTCCAATCTTCCATTTTTTGTACTTTTCTGTAAACTCTTTGCCGACGCTTCTTATGATGAGATTGAGGTTGCACCTTTTTTCGGGCCATCATTCCAGACCTGTGTAATGCGTGTTGCCCGGTGCTTGCATGGACGTCTGTGATCTCACGCTTTCGAAGCCTACGAACCACCTCCACTGCCGTGTCTGTCGCGTTAGAATTGATAGACCTTGTGATGAGCCGACTTGTTGACTCTGATATTTTGCCTGGACGTCCACCTTTTGGTTTTTGAATGGGTGAATGGATTTTATTTCAAATTCTTCCAGCTGTCAGGGCCTCATATTATGCAGTTTGGCAATTGTCTTGGCACAGAGACACGATCAATGAGCTGGGTGATGTTGCTTCTCTCTTCTTGGAAAGTCGTCTTCATGGTTGCTTGAACCAGTGACCTTTCACTTGGAAATCAGCCTAATAACACACTGAGCTACTAGGGAATGTGAGAACAGGTTGTTTGTAGTAACAAGAAAGATTGTCCCACCACCAGAAGCAAAACCGTAAAAATGCAGTTACATGACAAAAATCTGCATAACTAAACATATGCTAAATAGTTGCAGGTCAAAGTTATGTAGGAGATAGCCAATATTGTCTATAAAATGTTGGTAGTCTCACGTTCAAAGCTGTAGTGCATGGCATAGATATGGAGTCTGAAAGTCACAAATTCAAAACATTGTTACCCTTTTGCTTGTCGGTTTAAAATATATTTATTGGATACGACTTTAGAACACCAAAAAACTTTTAAAACATTGTAAATATGCAAAACGCTGCAGTAAGTAGGGAAAAAAGTTTTCAACAAAAACGTGCTGAATAACATTTGTGGAGTCTATGAATTTGTTCTGAAAAGTAGCATCACCTCCATCAGATCCTGCATAGATGACCTCACATATGATCTCATTATTTCCAGGCTAGAGAATGGCCTCTCTACACTAACTTGAGTTGGTGACGAAGCGGTAACCACAGGGGCCACATCTCTAACAATGTCAGGGTATAAAGGAATTGCTTCAGCCACAGTCAGGTCTGATGAATGTTTGAACTCTTCTACGTCTTTGAAAGCAAGTGGGAAGTTTTGCTGAAATCTGGTCAATCTCTTTGCAATGGGAATGGAATCTTTTCCACTGCGATAACGCTTTGCCTGCTCCATGTCATCAATTACATTCCTCATGTGATAAGACTGAAGATATGGGAGCAGTAGCACTGGCAGGACCCAATTCCTCTTGCTCTTGGCAATGCATCGAACTAACTGTACCAACTTATTATATATTTTGGAAGTTGGAGTCAGTCCGTTTTATAACGACTCTGACTCCTGCAAAATGGGCTCTGACTCTACGACTCCACAGCCCTGGTTCCTAATTAGTGATTTTTGGTTGAAAAATTTCCAGGATAGAGTAGAAGTGGGAGAGACCTTCAAAGCTTCAGAGAACTTCAGAGCGTCCGTTTCTTGAGGCAATGAAAGTGATGGGGAACCCTCGGCATTAGTAGATATTGTGTTCCTCAGCGTATCTAACAATGGCTTTAGATGTCAACATTTTTGAGGAGTCATCCAAGAAAGATCTGGAAAAATTTCAGTGGAGAACCCTGAGCTTGGGCTTTAGCCATGATTTTCTCTTTCAGCTGGAAGCCGTCGACACAACAAATGTCCCTGGGACGAGAGGCATGTTAAGGTATGTTCACACGGCTTATTTAGCCGTGTATTTCAGCGCGCATTTCGCCGCATATTGCTCTTTATACGCGGCTAAATGCGCTCCGCAATTACAGTAATTCATAGCTCTCATAGAGTGCTATGGATTATGCGTAGTTTCCCCACACGTACAATATAATCGTATTGCTCGCACGGGGGGAGAATTGACATGTCAATTGTTAGCGGCTATTACGTGCCACTGACAATACATGTCTATGGGGCCAGCACCCGACCTGTCCCCCGGGCTTTGGAATTACGCGCTGATAAGTGCGTGGTTCCAAAACACATGGCGTATAGTACGCGCCGCAGTAAGCCGTGTGAACATAGCCGTAGGCTTAAGGGCTCTATCCAGTTTTAAAGAGAACCTGTCACATAGATTATGCCACCCATGCTGTTTCCAGCAGTGTGCCTTTTACTCTGTAAGATGCAGGGGTTTCAGAGCATTTAATGCCCAGATCTGGCAGTTTAAAGCCAGAAAAGAGTCCAGCTTATTCATGAGCAGGTATTAACCCCACCCTCCTGACAGTTCACATGTTCCTCAACTGATAAACTTATTCAAAGTAATAGGTTTATCAGTTGAGGTGGATGGGGCAAGCTTCAGGTGGGCGGGGCATGAATTAAATGGACTCTTCATGACTTTTCTGGCAGAAAACTTCAGATTTGAGCATTAAATACTCGAAAACTGCAGCATCTTACAGAATAAGGGACACAGCGCTGGAAATATGCATGTCTGTCACTAGCTTGTGCTGTCCTCAACAAGGGGGGCATAATCTGTGACAGGTTCTCTTTAATTTTGTGAGATGCAGGTTCTCCCAATATCTTGTTGAAGATGGTTTCTTGGGTTTGGTACATGTCATCTTCTCCAGATATCTCAGAAAGGCCTCTGATTCTAATGTTAGTATGTCTCCCCCTGTTATCTAGGTCTATTTGCCTGTTGGTGTCCCGCAGGAGTTTGACTTAGTCGGTCATTGTAGTTTCCAAATAGGAGACATATTGGCAGATATGATAATGTAATTTTTGAGTGAGTGTACTCTTTCCGCCTTTTGTTGTAAGTCATGCCTGACTGAGGCAAATTCTGTCTTAAATTTCTCTTTAACTTCTGCAATTAGGCATTTAAGATCCTTTTTAGTTTAAAGACGTTTAAGGAAAGAATGCGTATCTGGAGTGCTGGGTAGATTGGGACCTACTAGTCCAGGTTCATCAAGTATAGTTTTAGAAGCAGCGCTCCAGTTCTGTAGTGGAGCAGTATCCTCAATTATTGCAGCTGAGGAGTCAGATCTGTTCTCAGCAACTTCAGGCAATAATGCAGGAGGTTTATGTATATGGGCAGGAGTGTGGGATGCAGGCCCAGATAAATGCTGCACGTTTGGCCCTGATGGTGTAGGGGAAAATCAGGTCTTAGACCAACACACTGGAAAGACAGATCCTTCACCCCGCCATCCATGGTATGCAAATAATAATAAAAAAAAAACACACAGAAAAGTGTGGTGAGCATTCAGCCTCCTGTACTCTGATATCCCTAAATAAAACCCAGTGCTCTTATAATTCAACTAATTAGTTGAAGTACATCTGTATGTAATTTTATTCTCCGTATAAATACCGCTGTTTTGTGAAGACCTCAGAGGTTTGTTAGAGAACGTCATTGAACAAACAGCATCATGAAAACCAAGGAACACACCAGACGGTTGAGAGGATAAACGTGTGGCAAAGTGTATTGCAGGATTAGATTAAAAAAAAAAAAAGCTCTGAATATCTCATTGAGCATTGTTCAGTCCTTCATCCCTAAATGGAAGGAATATGGCACAATTGTTATAGCACCAAGCCATGGCCATCCACCTTAACTGACAGCGCAGATAAGGAGAGCGCTAATTAGAGTAGCAGCCAAGAGGTCCAGGATCACTCTGGAAGAGCTGCAGAGATCAACCGCTCTGGTGGGAGAATCTATTAACAGGTCAGCTATTAGTCATATACTCCACAAATCTGGCCTTTATGGAAGCTATGTAGGGGACACAGCAAGCATGTGGAAGAAGTTGCTCTGATCAGATAAAACTTTTAATAATAACTTTTTGGCGTAAATAACAAATGCAAGGTGTGTAGGAAAGCCAACACTGCACATCACCCTGAACACCATCCCCACCATTAAGCATGGGGGAGGATTTGCTTCAGCAGGGACTGGAAAGCTGCTTCAAGTTGATGGGAAGATGGATGTAGCTAAAAACAAGGCAACCCTAGAGGAAAATCTGCAAAAGATTTTGACTGGGGCATAGGTTCACCTTCCAGCGGAACACCCAAAACATACAGCCAAAGCGACAATAGAATGGTTTAAATCAAAAAATATACATGTGTTAAAATGGTCCAGGCCTAAATCCAATTGAGAATCTGTGTCAGGACCTGAAAATTGCTATTCACAAATGTTCACCAACCAATTGGACGGAGTTAGGGCTATATTGCAAAGAAGAATTGGCAAAAACTCCAGCCTCTGGATGTGCAAAGCTGAAGAGACTTGCCCCACTACAACTGTCATTGCAACTAAAGGTGGTTCTACCAAATATTGACTCGGGGGCTGAATCCATATGCACGGCATTCAATTTTTTAATTTGAAAAGAATTGGAAAAGCATGCATCATTCACTTACAGTGCCTTGCGAAAGTATTTGGCCCCTTGAACTTTTCAACCTTTTGCCACGTTTCAGGCTTCAAACATAAAGATATAAAATTTTAATTTTTTTGTGAAGAATCAACAAGTGGGACACAATTGTGAAGTGGAACGAAACTTATTGGATATTTTAAACTTTTGTAAAAAATAAAAAACTGAAAAGTGGGCCGTGCAATATTATTCGGTCCCTTTACTTTCAGTGCAACAAATTCACTCCAGACGTTCAGTGAGGATCTCTGAATGATCCAATGTTGTCCTAAATGACTGATGATGATAAATATAATCCACCTGTGTCCCTATAAATGCACCTGCTCTGTGATAGCCTCAGGGTCCTGTTTAAAGTGCAGAGAGCATCATGAAGACCAAGAAACACACCAGTGATACTGTTGTGGAGAAGTTTAAAGCTGGATTTCAATACAAAAAGATTTCCCAAACTATAAACATCCCAAGGAGCATTGTGCATTCGATCATATTGAAATGGAAGGAGTATCAGACCATTGCAAATCTACCAAGACCCGGCCGTCCCTCTAAACTTTCATCTAATAAAAAGAAGACTGATCAGAGATGTAGCTAAGAGGCCCATGATCACTCTGGGTGAACTGCAGAGATCTACAGCTGAGGTGGGGGGAGTCTGTCCATAGGACAACAATCAGTCATACACTGCACAAATCTAGCCTTTATGGAAGAGTGGCAAGAAGAAAGACATTTCTCAAAGATATCCATAAAAAGTCTTGTTTAAAGCTTGCCCCAAGCCGCCTGGGAGACACCAAACATGTGGAAGAAGGGGATCTGCTCAGATGAAACCAAAATCCAACTTTTTGGCCACAATGCAAAACGATATGTTTGGCGTAAAAGCAACACAGCTCATCACCCTGAACACACCATCCCCACTGTCACACATGGTGGGGGCAGCATCATGGTTTGGGCCTGCTTTTCTTCAGCAGGGACAGGGAAGATGGTTAAAATTGATGGGAAGATGGATGGAGCCAAATACAGGACCATTCTGGAAGAAAACCTGTTGGAATCTCCAAAAGACCTGAGACTGGGACGGAGAGTTATCTTCCAACAAGACAATGATCCCAAACATAAAGCAAAATCTACAATGGAAGGTTCACAAATAACCAGGTGTTAGAATGGCCAAGTCACAGTCCAGACCTGAATCCAATCGAGAATCTGTGGAAAGAGCTGAAAACTGCTGTTCACAAACGCTCTCCATCCAACCTCACTGAGCTCCAGCTGTTCACAAACGCTCTCCATCCAACCTCACTGAGCTCCAGCTGTTCACAAACGCTCTCCATCCAACCTCACTGAGCTCCAGCTGCTCACAAACGCTCTCCATCCAACCTCACTGAGCTCCAGCTGTTTTCCAAGGAAGAATGGGCAAGAATTTCAGTCTCTCGATGTGCAAAACTGATAGAGACATACCCCAAGCGACTTGCAGCTGTAATTGCAGCAAAAGGTGGCGCTACAAAGTATTAACTTAAGGGGGCCGAATAATATTGCACGCCCCACTTTTCAGTTTATTTTTTTACAAAAGTTTAAAATATCCAATAAATTTTGTTCCACTTCAGAATTGTCCCACTTGTTGATTCTTCACAAACAAATTTAAATTTTATATCTTTGTTTAAAGCTTGAAATGTGGCAAAAGGTTGAAAAGTTCAAGGGGGCTGAATACTTTCGCAAGGCACTGTAACACTTAAAGGAGTTGTCTCATTAATAGCTTTCAGCCTCTGTCTGTGAATGGGAGTTGAATTGAGGGGCGTGCTAGCTTCTCTGCCTCTTCCCCCCGCCCTCTTCCCCCCTCCCCGCAGCACACAGGCAGCTATCCGCCCGTAACTTCTATACCGCCGGGGGATGGCTGCCAGCGTTAAACCCTGTGTGTGCCTGCCTAGAGAGGTCTATGATTGCTAATAGCAGAACAGAGGGGCTGCAAGTGTTCCTATACCCTCTGCTTAGCTTACATATCTCCACATCTCCAGCAACAACAAACAAACCCTCTCAGAACAGAGGCAGGGAAGCTGCAAAGTGTTACTCAGGACGTGTCCCTAGTACAGCACAGCATGAACTGTTCACAATCTGTATAGTATTATTATAGTTACAGCTCCACAGACATCATGATTATAGTAACAAACAGGGTCACTGCTGTCACATCTATTGATCAGCCTCATCTCTGCTCAATCTGTGTATGAGTGCAGGAGGAAGCAGGCACACACAGGGTTAATCCAGCGCATGGACATAGAAGACAGAGTACTCCCTCCTCTACCCTACACTACAGACGCATTCTGTGGGGGTGGGGCTCTCGGCCCCGACCTGTCTTCAAAGGTGATGAGTCATTCAGACTGACAGCAGTAAGATAAGGATCAACAGGTCGGCTGCTATAGATATTTGAGAAGCTGATGCACTCCTATGAACAGGACTAGCTCAAAATCAGTAGGACATTTGTAATGAACATATATTGCAAAGCTGCTTGTTTTTTAAAGATCTTTTAATTAAAACCCAATCATTGTAGCGAGACAACCCCTTTAAACACATGCTACTTTGTGTAACATTTAAAAATGAGGAATGGTTTAAGGGTTATAAATACTTTTGCAACCCCCTGAATCAGAAATGTTTCTATAACATGCAGGCATGATCATATATGATCGTATCTTTGATTGGGGGGTGGTTTCTTATTAGTTGAAAACGGATACCGGTTTTTGTGTGAATTTGTTGTTCCAAAATTTGGAAAGTTGCAGCATGTTGTTATGGAAGTATTGATGTCTTGAAAGGGGTTCTTTACTTACAATATTGCTTAATAGGCAGGTGCTAAGATGATTCTGTACTTCTGCACCAGTCATTCTTGCAGATGTTGCGTGAAATGACATCACTTTATTTGTGTGCGTTTCATTGTGTATTTTATGGTGTTTTACATAGAGGTTTTATAAAACGACCAGTCTGTAAATAACAGAGAAGGCAGAATGTTTTGTGTAATTGAACGAACCTCATTGAAGTTTTAATGCTTATCCCTATCTACATGTATTGTCTCTTAGGAAATACAACAGCAGAGGGCAGCACAAAAAATGACATTTGCCTTTAATGCAATGAAACCCAAGTCCATTCCATACTCTCCAAGGTACAGGTTTTCATTCTATTTTTTTGGTGTACATTTAGTGGGAAAGTAAATCTTTGATATCTAAATATGGACAGTCTTGGAATCTTAATGTTATTTACTGTGATTGTCCTGTTCTAGTTTATTTGCTGTTATTTGGTAGCTGTATAAGTAGGCATTTGGATTTTAATCCATCAGATTTAGTGATTTTGTATAGAAAAGCCACCAAGCGTTTTTCATATAACGTTGGCAACAGTAAATAGAATAGTAAATGGGTTGTTTAACCCTTTAAAAAAAAAATTCAACCAGCAAAATGCGCTTAAATGGCAAAAGTAGACTTTTCTCACCTTTTGTCAATTTCCTGGCTATGCAGCATAGAAGCACCAGCGGGCACTGTTTGTTGTTACAGGGCAGCATGCGATTGCTGTAACTGGCTGGCTTTAGCAGTCACTATTGGCATCTTCCTGTGCCAGCCGGTGGTGAACCAGCAATTTGTTGGAGCTCTTATTTAAAAAAAAACAAAAAACTTGTATTATCCCTTGGAATCTGTCCTTGAGTGTAAGCTTCTATCAGTGTATATGTATAAGCAGAAAAAAGGACCAAAATCCTTTATGCATTTTCATGTAGACCCAATTGGGCTGTTTTCAGTTCTATTGGCCCTTTAAGAAATTGTCTGCAAGTAGCAGGTGGTGAAGTAAACACAGATTTTTTTTTCTTCTATGCCTGTTGCTTAGAGAGACTGTGTAGCATCAGAATATTGACTGAATTCATGCACAGTTATGCAAGCAATATTCCAATAGGTTATATTGAGTTAATGAGACGTTCGGTAAACCTTTTCTTAATATATTTAATACTTTTTCTATTGAAAAAAATTACCTTCCAATCACACAGTAATGTATCACTTAATTAACACTTGGAAAATTAAAGATTTGTACAAAACAAACCCTCTCATTGATCCAAACATTGGCCTACTATTAAAAAGCAACTTCTAATCCTACTAGTTATAAATGACTAATAACCAAATTTCCCTATAAATATTATCTATTCAGACTGGGAAATATTATTTTTTCACACAGTTGCTTCAAACAAATGCACGTAAATTATAGAAGATCCCCAATTGAGATTCTTAAGATATTGATCTATTGCTATATCACAGAAAAATAAAAGTATCACAGTTCAATGTCACTTTCATTGTTATCCATCACATCACTCCAGAAGCCTCAATTAGGAAAAAACTAAATATCCTTCCAGCTCACCCTTCACTGATACCTATAAAAGATGGAGTATACGCCCCGAAAAGGGCGGCCTCCCCCCAACACCCTGGTAGTCAATTGCATGGGATATAAAACCACATTAGCGGCACAGTAATGGGCACAGAGAAAAGAACACACAGCCATTTGTTAAATCGACAAGTAACAGTCACTGTACAAAAAGACTTAAGAGGACCATATTGATCAAGGTAGAGCTTGACTTGGAGACCTAGGGTTGGGATATGGTCCATTAAAGAATGAAAACAATATGAAGCAACAGACCACTAACCAGTAAAAGAAACTGTCTGAAATTCCTGCCATGTACCACAGTTTTTTAACTTTATAAAGGTCATTATGTTTTAGATAAACCCCGTGCTCCAACTTTTGGACTTCATCCAAAAATTGCTTCTGGATAGGAATATAGGAACTCAACCGATGGGCTGAAATCCACTTTCTAGTATAGTTTGGTACACAGAAAAGTATTTTCAGAAATGAAATCGCCCAGGAAGTTCTTTCAGTCCAGTTATGAACAAGAAGAGTTGTAGGAATACGACTATTAAAAACCTGATTTCACGAAGGAAACGAGCACACCAAAACCAACATAGTGAGACGCAGTTCCAAAACATCTGCATAATGTCCACAGGCTCATAAGCACTCCTAGGACATCTTGTATGTTTCCTCCTTATGAAAGAACTCATAAGTCCTATAAACTCTATGCACTAAAATAATTGGGAGACATGGATTGTTTCGTTGGTAGAACAGTGAGGGATCGCAGATAGGGTAGAGTCCCATTACTAACCAGTAATCCTGTCAACATCCCGCTTTACTGTAACAGGGTATTTCTTAAGAAATTCTTAAGTTATTTATAGAAAAAAGAAATAGCAGCTGCTTTATTCCTAGAGCTGGCCAAACTAGTAAGTGAGAAGCTATATCAAGACTGTTTGCATCAATGCATTCCATTTGTGTCAAAGTTGTAGGTATTGAAAGAACACCCTGGGAGGCAAGGCAGAATCTTCCCTCAGTAGTTGGAATGGCTTAAAATATCATGCTAAAAGTGCCAGCCTGAGGTCACCTAGGGAGAAAAACCCTCAATTCAGGATTATGCCAAATAAGTGTGAATGGAGTACGGCCTCTAATATTCCGCATTTAACCTGACGTTTGTGTGGTTTTTGTTTTTTTCCATCTCAGGTTTTTAGAAGTGTTTTTGTTATATTGTCATTCGGCTGGGCAGTGGTTTGCAATCGAGGAGTGTATGAATGGAGAGTTCCGAAAATACAATAACAATAATGGAGATGAGCGCGTCCCAACCAATATGTTAGAGGAAACGATGTTGGCTTTTAGCCACTGGACCTTTGAGTACACAAGAGGAGAACTTTTGGTTCTGGATCTGCAAGGTGAGACTTTTTAACCGATTTGTTTAAAATGTGTCAGAAATGTTAAAGGAAACTGAACATGCTA
This sequence comes from Phyllomedusa bahiana, assembly GCA_025379985.1. Lineage (NCBI taxonomy): Eukaryota > Metazoa > Chordata > Amphibia > Anura > Hylidae > Phyllomedusa > Phyllomedusa bahiana. Next base: position 133,437 of record JAODAL010003835.1, on the reverse strand, counting down.
TCTGATCTGCCAACAGCATGTTCTGGAGCGGGAATAACTGAGCACACTGATAAATAGTTTTGTTGGAACGATTCAGTAGATGTTGTATTCTTTTCATTTGCATCCCTGCTTATTCTGGGTTAATGAGTCCAGTAGGCGGTTTTATCAGTGATCGACAGCCTTCCTTATATGAGTGTGCATGCAGAGATGCCTGTCAATCACTGATCAGACCACCTACTGGAATCCATATCCCAGAATAAGTAGGGATTCAAATGAATTAATACAACTTTTACTGAATTTTTCCCCACAGAACTACCGTATATGTCCATGTGTTCAGGTCCTCCTGCTCTATAACCGGCTACCCGCAGATCAGATAGCATGTTCAATTTGACAGGTTCCCTTTGAACTATTGTTTCAGGTGTTGTATAACTTTCAGGTGATTTTGGTTTTTGTTTTTTTAAATCGTATTGCAGCCTGCAGTCATATAGAAGAACATTCTTGCCATTTCATAGGTTATAAAAAAGGATTTTATATTCCAAAGGTGAACATTTCAGTTTAATGTTGAATGCATATGTATATTTCTGCGTTATATTGTTGATTAGGAGGTCACATAACAGATTTAGTAATATTTCATCTGTTCACAGGTGTTGGAGAAAATCTTACCGATCCATCAGTTATAAAATCTGGAGAAAAAAGGTGCATTATTCAGATATGTTTTTTAAATTATGCCGATTTACTGTTAATTTATTACTTTCACTGGAACGTTCTAAATGTCAAATTGTAAAAAATAAATGTCAGCTACGTTAAGGAAACATGCAGTACTAACAGGAGTATATTCTTCTAGGTCGTCAGACATGATATTTGGACCAGCCAACTTAGGAGATGATGCCATTAAAAATTTCCGTGCTAAGCACCACTGCAATTCAATCTGCAGAAAGCTTAAGCTTCCAGGTAAAGTCTGTGATACATTACTTATCAATCTACATGGCACACTGTAGGACAGATTTATTACAAGTAGAGGCAGCAATACCATGTTTCTCCAAAAATAAGACCAGGTATTATATTATTTTTTGCTCCAAAAGATGGGTTATGGCTTATTTTCAGGGGATGTCTTATTTTCTTATTTCTCTGTTTACTGGTACATGCAGTACTGCATCACAGTAGACGGTGGATGTCTATTCACCAAGAAAAGCAGGCACCCCCAAACGAATCACTCTCGCAAGACTCCTTTAGACCCAAAACAATTAGAGTTGACAAGTGCCGATGGTGGATGGGCTCTCGCACATAGATCTGCGTCACGCCTTTCAAAGGCGCGTCACTGTCGGGTCCCTTGCCATTCCAACTGCGTTCCATTGAGAGTCTGTCACTACCCAACCCTTTTTTTTGTAGGGCATTTTGAGTGCAATTCTTTTGGGGGTACCTGCTTTCCTTTTTTTAAGATTTTTCTGTATCTGTCCTTCTGTATTCGATTTCCTTTTTTACATGTATAGCTCCATAGCACCTTTTAATGAACTGTAACTAGGGCTTGTTTTTGAAGTGGGGCTTATATTTTAAGCATACTGCCAAAAATCCTGAAAAATCATGATAGGCCTTATTTTCGGAGAAACGGGAGTAATTTGAGCATGGTCTGTGACATATCTTTAATGTTGCATTGCTCTGGTTTAGCATCTCTTAATACTATTGAATGTTCTCAAATTAGTATGAAGTCTAATTAGGGTGCACATTTATAGACACTTGGAAAAAATTTCTTGTCCTACAGCTGCCGTAAACCTCAATTTTACTGTCTCTAATACTCTTCACCTAGAGGTAATTGACAAATTTAACAGATTTTCATGACGGATTTCACCCATCCATCCAATAGGGATGTTGTCTGTGGTGAATCTGTAGAAAAGTTTGCATATAACACTTGCATATTTTGCAGCAGAATTTCACGTTGGAATAGTCGATCACAGTTTGCCTACCATTAGGGTGTCGGTGAGTACAGGAAGGTACACTGCAAGTTTTCTACTGTGGAAAAATCGACTTGATCTTTGCAAGCGTGCACAAAGTTATACATGCGATCAATATTTTCTCATATAATATCTTAGCAAATGCTATGATTGAAATGTTTAATCCAAAACAACCAGGGTACGTCCACATGAGTAAAATTTACTTGTCTTATTCTCGTCAGATTCTACCACTGAAAACTGGACGACGCAGTTTTTAACAAATAGTTCATGTGGATTTTCGGTTATGTGTTTTTTTTTCAGTCAGATTCCACGTCAGAAAACAAATCCCTTTCATCTGTATGGAGTTTTGGATGTGGATCTGACATGCAAAGGTTTTGGCCGCATTTTTTGACGTGGAATACAACGGAAAAATTAACGTTTTACGTTTTTTTGTTTTTTTTTACTCCAATGAAGTGCTGACGGAGAAAATATGTGTCGTATGTACTACAGCGCATATTTTCTATTGAGGTCAATGGGGATGATTTATTTTCAGTTTGAGAGGAGTATTTCAAGTCGGAATCGGCCTAGATTCCAACTTGAAATACTCGTTGTGTGGACGAGCCCTAATTGTGTTTTGATTGTGGAAACAAAATTGGTTAGAACCAATTATATAAACATTGTGTTAATGGTGACAAATCAAAAATATAATTTTACAGAAAAAGTTACAAATAAAAAAAAAAAATCACGATTTTAATAGAATATAATGCTAGAACATTAAGTACAATACACAAAAATAGGGGTGTCTAAAAAGTAGTAATAAGGGGATAAAATGTATGACTAAATCTTATTGTATAATAATGTACATTTACCAATTCAAACCCAATTTTAGTCTAAATCACCAGCCTAATTAATAAGAAGAAAACATAATCAAGTGAAGATGAAAGTGCATGTGGAAAAATTGTATTTCAGAATAAATACATAATATAATAAAAATAAATATGTCCATAAGACATGATGATAATTACTGGGATATAGATATAAATTCATAGGGCGTAAAAAAAAAAAAAAAAAGAGTATAAAGTCATAACATGATTACCCTTAAAAAGATCACCTTGACAACTTCTGACAAAGGTTGGAGTGAAACACGTGGAGGTAATCTTTTTAGGGGTAAACATGAGTTATAGTACTTTATTTACTCATTATAAATTGCGATCTGTATCCCAGTAATTACATGTGCATCTCCATAAATTTAGAATATCATTGAAAAGTAAATTTATGTCTATTTTAAGTTGTGTATAAACTCATTACACACAGTGATACATTTATTTCTTTCAATGTGGATGATTGTTGCTTACAGCCAATGAAAACCCAAGGTTCAGTATACTAGAAAAATAGAATAATGTGAGAGGATAATACTGTTGAATCATGGAGTCACCCGCAGATGGTACATTATTCTAATCTTCCAGATACCCTGAATTTTGGGTAAAACGTATTGCTTCAAATGCATCCAAGAACGTACCACAAACCATTAGTACGTATTTGGATAAGTTTTCTGGACTGCAAAAATGTATCCCTATAGTTTTGTATTGCTTTTTCAAGGATTGACTATTCTTAGAATGCATCGGTTTAACACCATGCAAAAACGTATATAAAACACGTATTATCTGAACAACAATACATATTTTACATTTAAATCAATGTGGTCACACTTGAACATTGTTAAATGCATTATGGGGTCCGCTCTATGGTATGTAAAACGCATCCATATAGGTATTGAACAAACGCCAACATTTTGAAATATTTTTCTGTGCTATTTTGTGCTTCTGGTTGCGATGTGTTGAGTTGACAGTCAAACCTTAATGGTTCAGCTAATTTAACGTCATACTTAAATTTTACATATTTGCTACAACCGAATTGGACTCTATTCAATATATCCAAAAACTTTATTCAACAGTTATTTAAAATACATAGTAAGACATGTAAGTACATAATACTCCCTGAAGAAGCGTAAATATGTGATACAAGTGTAGGGATTGGGATTGAGATTGTCGTTCATATTTACCTAGAATTGTGCCACATTGGCTTTGATTGTGATGCTATGGTCACTTTTTATGTAGATTAATATTGCACTTTATGTATTACTACCTTAATTATCCTCTATGGTTACTTCAATTAACTTTGAGCTAAGTTTTATGGTAATTTCATAGAGTTTTCAATTATTACAATATATTTCAGTATGTGCAGTCAGGGCTTACTTTGACCTTTTATGTAATGTGTGTAGCCATTGAATAATATTATGTGAACTATCGAACTACCATATTAACCAATCAGAGCTTGGGTTTATTTTTCAAACTGCTCTGAAAAAATGAAAGCTGAGCTCTAATTGCTTTTTCTGGGCAGGAAAGACCTTTTTGTCGCTAGACAGTTTTGATAAATGAGGTCTGTGTTTGTAATAATTGAGTTAAATAAAGTTTTGAACATTGTATTAGTCTAATTTGTTCGTAGGAGCTATATTGTATATGTCTTTTTTGATTCATTAGTATAATGTGGAGTGGTCGTTTTAGGGCTCATTCACACGGCTTATTCTGGGACTGATTTCAGCCGTATTGCACGCCGTAGTTGCGCTTCAATGCGGCTAAAATACGTCCCAGGCATTACGGTAATCCACAGTTCTCATAGAGAACTATGGATTCTGTCTCCTTCGCCGAACGGGGAGAAAGTGACATGTCAATTATTTACGGCGTGTATGCGCCATGAATAATGAATGTATATGGGGACGGCGGGTTGCCGGCCCCCCGCTGCACGGCAGCCGGCGTAATTGCAGGGCGAAATCCGTCCCCGCAATTACGTTGGCAATAAGACGTGTGAACTAGCCCTTATAGTCATAGGTTTTTATCATACCAAAATGCTGTGTCTTATGAGCTCAGCTCTATCCCATGTGAGCTGGTCAGGCTGTTGCTCTTGTTTTGCTGCATTAAGGTCATCGTTCTCTACTTCTGTCTTCATGCAGTTTGTAGATATTTCTATTTTTGCTGTGTTTTAAGCATTCAAAATGTTTTGGGTTTTTTCTTTTTAGATATTTGGTTAGTGACAAGACTATGATGCCTTGTTTTATGCATCAGAAATGGTAGAAAACGGGGAGAAATTCCAGCTGATATCACATAAAACTTTCTTCCTTATTTTTTAGTATAAAATCCAGGAAAGACCTAAAATAGTTGCTTACGTTTCAGGCTCTAAAGATGGCCTATATTCATAGCACTGTCAGAAATGCATAAGTAATTGTTTTATGTGTTTTCTGGATTTTATACTTCAAAAATAAAGCTAGAATTCCTCCCTATTTTCTACAATTGGTTTTCTGTGTTATCCAACACTGCTCTGTGCTCCTTAACAACTTCATTACAGCAGGTGAGTAGAGACTTGGTTTCTTAGCTTGCATCAGATTTATTTTTTTTTCTTGGCACAGTTTGAGGCACACATAAATTAGTGTGTAATTTACATAAAATGTTGTCTGATGCCAGCTCTGCTCAGGAGGCTGCTCTAGAGAGAAAGCTGTTCGGTTCAGCTCTGTTCTTAGACCACTTTTGTAGTAGGGAACCACAACCATCTCCCTCCCCTACAGCAGTGACACCAAAAGTCGTTTCTGCAGACCAGGGACTGGCCTCACTTGTCATCAAAAGGTGGTCGGCAAGTGATTAAAATTTATGGTAATTTTGCAAATTAATGGATTCACATTTCATAAATCAAGGGAAATTGCATGCTAATTCATAATAAAAATTGTTTAAAATATTTTGGACTTGTTGCTGTGATATTATGTATTTTTCATCAAATAAATATGTATTGTAAACGTGTAAGTAAATCGTATGCAATTTCTGTCCCCTTTTCTTAAGACTTGAAGAGAAATGACTACACACCTGACAAAGTGATATTCCCTCAGGATGAAAATCCAGATTCAACAGATCCTGATGGTTCCACCAAAGAGTCCAAAACTTCTATCCGTTTAATGCTGTAGTTGAGAACCCAGACGTGGTTGACCATTCTCAAACCCTCTGAATGAGTTGGGTATTGCACATGTGTGCATGCTGCTAGGAGTCTATTTTTTTTCTTTTAATACATATTTTATAAAGTGGATGACCTTACATGAAATGTTCAACCATGAGCCAGGGCATTGCCAGTCTAGGCTTTGGGTGAGCTACAACTTCAGAATGCCTTGTTCAAAAGCTGGAGAAGTACGTGATGCTTTCACCTACCCATGGATACATCACAGGGGGATGCGTTCGTAACAAACGTGAAATGGTGACTTGAGTTTTAACTGTGTATAGTGGATATATTTTATATATTTCAATTTTACCGGTTGTTTAGTAAAGCCATGATCAGAAAATAATTATTTTATTCTAGAACAAATAGGGAAAATATCCCTTCAAGTTGCCTTGTAAAGAGAAGTGCTTTTCTAGTATATCATGTCTGCTTCAGAAGTTATCTTCCAAAGACCTCAAACTGTACAACCTGTATATCAAGCAAGAATGTACAAAATCTCTTAATTTTTTTCAATGTATTTAAATGTCTGTACAAAGATCCTTAATGTAATGTGGTACCTGTTTTAATGAATTAAAGTGGTTGTAAATTATGAGGCAATGCAATGCAATATGGCCAATGAATTGTAATCTAATTATTCCCAATGTTGAGAGAGTTTGTCAAGACGTTTTTTTTTTTTTTTAAAGGTACTTTATGCAGGTTTTTACTGAAGAACGACTAATAATGTTCTATACATTTTTACTCTGTAGTGTATCTTATAGATACAATACTTATAAAGGCACGAACAAATGTGCTGTTTAAAATTGTTTTATGTTTCTGGGGAAAATGAAATATACTGTATACATTTTATATATCATTTAAATCTTTTAAAAAATCTAAAATAAATTTATTCTTCACACGAATTTTGGTTCTCGTGGCGATTTGTGATAATGGACTCTTATGTTTTTAACTCTTTCACTGCCAAGGATTTAATTAATGCATTATAACTTTAAACACTTGCCCCAACAAAAACATGTTGGATAGGGCTTACAACTGCTATCATGTTAAAGCCCAGACTCAACTGTACTCAGAACTCCCATTGTAATGAATGGAAAATAACTGTAACCACTTCCCTATTCCAATGGGGCTGTTTTAGGGACCAGTTCCTAAGTGACACTGATTTCTGCAGCGGCAATGACAGAAGATTATCATCCTTCTCACCAGAGGGCGACAAAGGATATGTGCTTTCTGTCATAATTAGGTTTTTTTTATCGTACAGAGCGACTGAGAAAAGTTGCACATATCACTACCTGCATTATATGTCAAATTTTTTATTGGTTCTTTGATTTTAGTATTTACTGACATCTAAATTATGTAGATTTTTTTGGTCTCCTCAGTTGTGATGATTTTGAAGATGTCTGCTTCTTGTCCTGTTGTAATTATAAGAGGCATTAATCAGCTTTCTATTTTTAGAAGGTAATTGTATGTCTTAACACTTTCTAAGTCAGACTTTTAACCACAAACATAGTTTTTATTTTAACAAGAATGTAAAATTGCCTAATGTAAGTTGTTGGTTAGCATTTCAAGAAAATATAATGGATATTTCAGAAAATGAGTAGAGAAGGGCTAATTTCTTTAAGTTCTCTGCTAATCATGTTGTAATATAATATGGTATCAGATTAAAAAAAAACAACTTCTAAAAATCTATAAATGTTACATCTTTTAACTTGGGTCATCATCTTGACTACACCAAATGAATAAATACTTATGGCAAGACATGCATTGCTCCCTCCAATTTATACTTTTATAATTCAACCATAGCCACAAAAAGAGGGAAATGAATAACGCCTAAGATATAACTTGTATAAACATAAAAAAAACACAATTTTAAAAATTCTGCAATAACTGAAAATCGGTGTCCCCATTTGTTCACTAAGGAAAGGTTGAACGATGTCACAAAATCGGTTGCACCCAGATAGGTTTCAGACCAGGATAAATAACAGTAATATCACCATTGATGACTTTTTATTTCTAGTCTTCTCCTCTTCTTTCAACAATTATGGCACAGTGAGGCAGGAAAAGGGAGGTAACCAGGTCCTCTGGAGGATCTTTCCTTATTACTCATCTTTCTCAAGCAGCTAAGCCACTACTACCCCCAAAAAGAGCAACTCCATTTGGAATTTGTACCCTACACTAACTGGCACTGTAAATATGCTACCTTAAACCTTGCACTGAAAGATCAGAATGGCTTTCCTTTTCCGTGGCATGTGGAGTCAACAGGTGCCGAGACCGGACCTGGCTCACAAATCGGCACCACATTCTGCACCTTTTTTCTTATGTTCCCATTTATCATACCAGCACAGAAAGATAGTAAAAACCTACACCTTTGTACACAGTCTTCAGCTCTCTCGATCACCTTCTAGTTTCCTCCTTCTCAGCTTACACTCTGGGAAACAGTCACCCTTCTCCCCCTCCCTCTGAATTATACCTGCATCAAGCAACAAACCCTTTCCCTATGTACCACAGTTTTACCTTGCCAACATACAGTTGTAGTCAAAAGTTTACATACCCTGACAGAATTTTTGCTTTATTGGCCTTTTTTCAGAGACTATGAATGATAACACAAAAAAACTTTTTTTCCCACTTACGGTTAGTGGTTGGGTGAAGCCATTTATTGTCATACTACTGTGTGTTCTCTTTTTAAATCACAATGACAACCAAAAATATCCAAATGACCCTGATTAACCCCTTAAGCCGAACGCCTGAAAAGTAGTTCATGACCGGAACATTTTTTTAGTTTTCACCTCCTTGCGTTTCAACAGTTGTAACTTTTTTATTTTTTCAGTGACGCAGTTTTCTGAGGCTTCGTTTTATTCGAGATGAGTTGTACTTTATAGGGGAATAGTTTAAGTAGAAATGAATACAAACAACACTGCATGTATTGCTAGTCAGCTCACCTGGTTGTTTAGCTGGAGAGGAAACGCCCGGACCGGTGGAAGGCAACCTTGCAGAAAATCCAAGAAGAAAAAGAAAAGCGTCCAGCGTACGACTCCAAAGGTAGTTTTAAAACGTTCCACTATATTTATTGAAATCCGTTAAAATGACTAATACATATATTCCAAGAGAAGTCGCATCTTGTCGACGCGTTTCGGAGATATAGTCTCCTTAATCATGACATGTTAGAATACCACTGCACACGCCATATATATATTCTAATACTGGTCATATGACCTGATCATGTGATATCCAAACAAATGACGTGTGCAGTAAATAGTGTATATCTAAAATCTTATAATATATAGCAAATATAAACATAAAACCAAGAAACAGACAATATGTCAAGGAATATGATCAAGTAATTAATAATGACATAGCAAATCATGTCTTTTGTTTAACCCATTAGGACATCTTGTACCCAATCTATATATCCACCAGGCTTCTCTGGCGAGTAATTTCTTTCTATAATCTCCGCCTCTTTGTGGTTTGCTGACTTTCTCTATAGCCTGTACCTTAAAATTCATAGTATTTCCTCTATGTTTCTCTATGAAATGTCGAGTCGCCATTGAAATTCCAACTTTAGCTGGTTTTTGTGTATCAGACAAATGCCTGCGAATGCGAGTTTTCAGCGAGGTTGAAGTACAACCCACATACTGAACGTTGCATTCTACACATGTAATCAAATATACAACGTAACGTGTGTTACAGTTTATATAGGAAGTTGTTTGAAAAGATTCATTTTTAGATGCAGAATTGAATTTTTCGGCACATATCAAATGTTGGCATGTAATACATTGTGTATGTCCACATTTATGGGTACCTCTCAATGATAGCCAATGTGTTTTAGAGTTACGTTGTATAGAAGAAAAATGACTAGGAGACAATAATGATCCAAGTGTTTGTCCCTTTTTAGCTGCAAAATTAACATTTTTAGTAACAATGCTTCTCATATTTTCTTGAGTCATAAGAAGTGGAAGGTGAGACTTCCGGGGGCGGGGCATCTCGCATGGCCGCCTTTTACCAGCGCTCCTGAGCCAGGCGACGGCATCTGCCTAATATCTGAGCCATCCCAGCTCCCAAGAACACCAGCCCACGAGAGTACACCGTGGAGGAGTTGGGGCACGCGAATTGGGAGCCAGTTGTTGAATCCCCGGGAGCCCGTGGCGGTAAAGAATACCGCGAGGCCTGCAAACAGAGGCCCGGCCGCCATCTTGGCCGGCCCACAGTTACAGTGACGGACTGCGCAGTGCCCTGGACCCGCATACCCTGAGCGCACGACTCAGCCTGGGAGGCGAGGTGGAGCGAGGGGGACTGGAGAGGAACCGAGGGGCTCGGTGCGGACAGCGGCCTGAAGACGCGACCCCTAACGCATCACTCACCCGCCGGACGGTGCGCAGCTGAGGAGGCGGTAGTCCGCGACAAGAACGGAGGCGGTCCGTACAGCTGGAGGACTCGACGGGGACCCCGGAGTGCCGGCGCGTCACAGCGAGTACCCGGGAGTGATCGGAGGTGCGGGAGCGCCGAGACCAGCAGCCGTTGGCGATCACGGGGTGCAAGGGGGCGCATCGCTTCCCATACTGCACAGCAAGCCTGACCTGCTCATGTACATTAAGCCCCTCTGGGGTCCGGGGACCACGGGGCCACAAAACTCTTGGGCCCCAAATGCAGTGGAAGGCGATAGGGGACTCTGGGCTCCACTTGGGTGCGTGATGCTGACCCTTTCCATTCACCCATGCTGTCTAAGACGCTAGCGGGCCACCCAGCATCGCCTGGGGAGAGACTTCACTTAGGTCACCACCTTACCACACTCGGGGCTGCAAGTGAGGGCGCCAATTAACGCCTTTCTCTGACACACAAGAAGCAAACAAGATCTGGCTAATGTGTTACTCCCCCCACATCACCCCCCCCCCGGGCCTTTTTTCCCCACACCACCACAGTCTCTTCAATTTTGCCATAAACAGCTGCGTCACAAAAACAACAAAAACTGCTGCCACCTGCTGTCAAGTAACACTGCACACCCCCCACAGTAAGGCCTTTGGGCTTAAACGCTACTACCATCTACTCCTGAAAAATGATAGCACAACTTCCATCCCCAGCCTCGTGAAAAGGCTGCCTCCTGCCTAGGGGGGCGGAAAATCTGGGGGCTTCCTCCTTATGTACCTGCTCAAAATTTTGCATATATGACAACTCCTTCCTCAGCTAAAAACATCACTCTGAAACTCAGTGGAGAGATTTCAACTAATAACCGATAACTCCTCTGAACCACTTCACAAGGAAAATCTAAATTAGGGACAAATTTGTTCGTTCTTCTGCCACCCCTAAACGTACGCGCCCCAAAAAAACGTCGGAAAAGGGACAAAATCCCCGCCCACCCCAATACAAACGGCCTCACAAAATCAAGCCCAAAACAAAACACACCAAAACCCCCAATACTGCCATGCACAATCACCACCACCCACGAGCAGAAGAATCATTTACAGATTAAACATCACCGGTGCCAACCCCCCCCCCCCCAAAGATGCCGCAGCCCAGGCCTTGGTGATGGCACAAGAAGTGCCAGACTCATACTCCCTTCCGGGATAAAAGAATAGCCCCTCACCCGGGCCTCATCAACGGGGGCGCTGGCCCAATCACCAACAACCGCAGAACTGGGGGACTGGAACCCGCCCCGGACCGCAGAAGATAACACATCGGGATCACAACGCTTCTACCCCAAGCGTGTTTTGAAGCCTGCAAAGCAAAATCGCATTTGGGAAAAAACGTGCACCCCGCAATAAACCTTCGATTTATTGGCATCCCCCGGAAGGGGGTCCCGGAAGGGGCACTCACCTCATACCGACCACGAACCTAGCCCCTGCACTGGGCGGAAAAAAACCCAAAAACCCCCTTTCTTATCAAAAGGGGCCACCGCATGGGCAGCAAGGGGGACCGAAAAAACAGACCCGACCTTTTATTCCAAATTTTAAAAAATTGGACAATCAAAGGAAATTCCTTAGAGCTACGCCAAATGCCGAGCTAAGGGGAGAACAACAAACAAATTTTTCCAGGACTTCTCACTACAAGTCACGCAGAAACGTAAAGCGTTTCATCCGTTTGCCAGCACCTGCATGAGTCTGGAACAGATCCACTCTCAAACCCCACGAAGCTGAGAGTGGTGGAGAATGGGAGGCGTCCAAATACGACCGGCCGGGGGGAAAATGCGACGTTTTCTTCCTAATGCACCGGCGGGGGGTGCGGCGTCGAGGGGTGAGATAATTTTTTCTTTGATCTTTATTTCTATAAAAAATTTTTCAGAAAGAAAGAGGGGTTTTACTTGTCTCTCTCCCCTCCCTTCCCTTTTTTCCCCCTCTTCCTCTTTGCCTCCCCCATCCTTTTGTCTGGAAAACCCTTCCTTTCACGGGCAAGACAAGAAGCAGGAAACTTTTCCATATTACTTGTCTTGTGTGCATGTAATTTAAATTTTTAATCGGAGGGGGGGCGCCCCCCCCCCCCTTGTTTTAGACTTTGGCTCTCACAAAAGGTTGGTAAAACCCTTTGCTTACAACTTGTTAAACTTGTTTTTTTTTCAACTTGGGCCCAACACAGGCCAAATTTTTTTTAAAGTTGGTTAGGTATTACCATATGTATTTGTTTTTGTTGGTGGGTGCCTCTCCTCCCCCAAAACCTGTGCGGAAGTGGGTGGGGCGGAAGGGTGGGGCCCTTTTTAAAAAAGTGTGGGGCCCCCCTCCCGCCTAAGGGTGAACACGGGGACGCTTGCGGGGACGCCCCCCTGTTTCTTCAACTTGCAGTATGCTCGCTCTTGCAGCCCCCACAGGGGGGACACGGGATGAGTACCCCTGAGGCGACGAGGGGGAGGGGGCTCCCGTAGTCCCATTTAATTTGTTCCGGGAATGTGGAGGTCTAAACATCCCAGAAAAGCTAAACAGGTATGACCCAATGAAACGATCAAAGGCAGACGTGTTCTTCCAAAAAGAAACACACGGCAAGGGATGGTTCATCCCGTTTAGGGGCTCCCTGGCTGGATCCCCCATATGGAAACTACCCCAAAAAAACCAAGGGGTGGCAATATATTTTTAGGAAGGGGACACTGCAGCTAAGAAGACCAATATGCTGACCCCTGGTAGATTCCTAACAGAGAGTCCGTATTGGAACGCCATATACACCTAGCAACGCCTATGCCCGTGTGGGGGCGTGGGGGAGTTTTTCAAAAAACCTTGGGGTTTTATTATCGCAAAACCCACCCCAACCCAAACTGAGGGGGGTTTTAACACGGGTCCTTGACCCTAGATTGGATAGTTTCCAACAACCCGGGAAGACACCCCTAGGGTTCCCATTTAAGGGGACCTGGTCAGTAACGGAATTTTTTACTCGGGAAAAAGGGGGAACCCCGCCCTCACGCACCTACACTTTCTACCCCCCCTGCCCCGGGGGCGTCGTTCTCCCGCATTGACATGCCCTGCTCTTGTTCCTTTTCCCCACATGTATCACAGCTGACTACTGCCGATTGTGGTTTCAGATCATGCCCCATCACAATATCGCTGGGGGGGCCCGCTCCAGTCGTGGGAACAGCCCCGGGGAGTTTCCCACGTATTTCATCATTTTTGAGATTTTAGGGATTTTCCCTCAAGATTCACTGGTGAGTTTTTTGAAAATAATGCGTACATAAACCAAAACCCCCGCTTTTGGGGGCCACAGCAAAGGGGCTGTTAGCTGGAAATAATCAGTTATGTCAGCATGAAACTAAGGCACAACAGCAGAATTTCGGGAACGCACTCTAGCCTGCGCCAACCCCCCCAGAACCGGGTTTTTTCTGTAGACCCAAACGGATGCAAACAAAAAGCATTTGTTGAACACAACACCTTTTGAATGCATTCCTCCAGGGGGGAAACTAAGGCCCAAAAAACATGCAGCGAAAACCCTACTATAGATGGGGTAACAGGAGGGCAAACTCTTAGCGAACACAGCAAAGCCTGGGGGGCAGGCCACCGAAGCAGCAATAAAATCCGCCCCCTCAGGGATACTTGACGGATATAGAAACATAAAAAGGATTCATTGAGTTCTACGAGACACTTTTTGAGCCACCCATGCGATCTCCAAAGGTACCTTTTTTAATTCACTGTAATCCCAAAAATTTTTGACAGCAGCGGCTCTCCCTTGAGGCTGCGATCACAGGGAGGAGGTCGTGGGGTGGGGAAGGGGGGGGCGAACGGGAAACTCCGGGGCCCGGACGGTTTTTCGGGAGAATTTTAAAAATATTACAAAGGGAAATATCCCCCCCTCTTTGCAAACTTTATACTGGTAACTATACCCAAACTACTGAAGTAGATGCTTTTCATGATTTACGCACTAACTACTATTAAAACCCCAAAAAAGACCCACTTTTTCGACTTCATAACCGATCCCTTGTTAAATCAGGCCCATAAATTTTAGCAAAGATCGTGGCTACCGGTCAAACTTTTTTTGCCGCACAAAACACCCCTGCAAATGGTTTCATACAAACGACGCTCTACGAAAAATGCCGCGGGCAAAAGCGGCCATTACGCAGGCGGGCGGAGGACCACCCGGGGTTTCCCTGCTTCTTTGTCTGGCGCAGAGAAAATTTCGATAAGGTTTCTTGGGGCCCTTCCTGATCCACCCTTTTGCGACGTGGGTTGGGGACCCCCCTTGCCAGCTTCATTTCCACATGCACCCAACTCTACAACACCCTGCTCATCAACAACACACACGCCCTTATTACCTTTTTAGGGGGCCAAGCAGGGGGCCCCCTCTCACCCTACTGTTTAACCGTCTATTTATCCACTCCTCTACATATAACTCAGTCACCCTTAAAACCCGGTATCCTGTCTCCCCCTAGGGGAAATCAGGGTCACGATATGTGACGACTTGCTGCTGATACAGGAACCCCAGACAGAACCTACTCCCATTCTTGAGGAATAAGGCAGGGGATTTTCTATCAGGGTACACATTAATGTAGATAAAAGTGAGGGAATGCTTTAAAGGACCCTGAGCCCATTTGGTCGAGGACTCACCCCACCGCGGTGTAACTCGGCCTTGAAATATTTAGGGGCTGGTTTAAAACCCAAAATTCCCAGCAATTTGACCGTTAATATGTCCAAAAAAATTAGCTAAGCTTGACAAACTGGAAGGGAGGGGTGATCTTCCGCTCTCCTTCTCTGGGAGGTGTAATTTAAATTTAAAAAAGGTGGGAAACCCGCACTTTCTATATATTTTCCTGCTGCCGTTTATCTGCGCCGAGGGATGAGAAACTAATTTTTTCACAAATAGGAAATTTATCTGGGGCAACAAAAGGGCGCGTATTTTCCCTGCTCATACTTCAACAGCGCGGGTTACCCACGGGGGTCTGGGATTCCTAAAATCCGCTTTATAACTTACGGCCCCGGGGCCCTTTCCTCCAACTGGGCACGGTCACAGCATTTTTACAGAAGCTCCTTGATCACAGGGGGCCGAACATTTCACTTTTTAATTTTGTTTATTCACCAACGACAAATCCCCCCGGGGATCAGAATGATCAGCTGCTCATGCCGGGGTGGAGGGCGTGGCGAAAGATTAGGCAACTTAAAAAACTGAACCTACATTCTCCCTACTTATCTTTACTAAGTAAAACCCCAAAATTCCAGGAGGGTAAACCACAACACATCTTCAGAATTTGGCGCAGCTTGGGCTTGCATAAAAAAAACATTTTCTGCATTTGACACCAAAAAAATTACTCTATCTCTGAGTTTTTGGTGCCTTTAATACCACCCCCCGATTTTGTTTTTTTTTTTATTTACAAGCGGGTTTTATTAACGGAGGTGAAGCGACACCCACAACCACAGATTGGGATGTGGCCTTTGATCGTAAATTCCCTTTAAACCCCCCCACAAGGAAGCGCAGTTTTCTACTATTTATAAATACCCCTTGAGGATCTTGAGTATGACACATCAAAATTTGGGTTGGCTAAGTGGAAGGATCGGGGTCTGATATCTCCACATCTAGATATTGGGGGCATTTTTCTGACACACATAAATTTTCTACCGATGGGTAATAGCTGAGATGTGCAGAAGGGAAACACATAACGCCCCCTTACACCCCGTCGGGGACATCGCATGGACGGGTTCCCAAAAGACTGTTGCTTCAAATGTGGGGCCCCCGCGCGGACCCTACCTTTTTGTGGGATTGCCCTTTAATACAGAATTCTGGGCCCCCGTAACGGGGGTACAAAAGGACCAGCTTTTAAAATTTGAAATGTGTTGGGGCCAACTCTTCTTGGGCCTTGTTTTGGTAAATAGGGATGGAGGCGGATATACCCAATCGTGTTAAAAAAATGAGGGATTTGGGGGGGCAGCGGGTCGCAAAGCATTTTGCGGTCTGGCTTAGCCTGAGGCCCCCCCTTAATCTATTTTAATAAACTTTAAATTTTTTTTGCATAGGCGGGGTTTAGGCCACTTTGCAAAAGGGAAACAAGAGAAAAAAGTTTTTTGAGCTAGGAGAAATACATAGATACACTTTCGACAGATTATTAAGGACCGCATAAAAAAAATTGCTTTCGACCCTTTCTTGGGACCAGGCAGACATGGAGGGACCGATCCGATCAATTTAAAAAAATGGGCATCCCTGGGGAGGGGTTTTGGCTTTGCATAAACAGATCGGCGGGGTGGTTTTTTAACCAGGGGACGGGACTAATTTTCCGTGGCCATGGGGGCAATCGTGCCCCTAGTTTTTTTGGGGGGGGGAGGAGGGAGCGCACACTCAGCCTGCACGGGGGAAGGAAAAAATGAGACGCACTGCACTTACAATAGTTTTTTTTATTTTATAACTTTTTTACCCCATTAAAATTTGAAATGAAATCGATGTCAAAATATCGTGCATAAGACTGTGTGATGTTTGTTGTATAAAAGAAAAAATGTAACTGTCCTTGATATAACAACCCTTTCTTTTCAGTATGTTTGGACATTTCAACCAGACTGCTTCTGTGTAATCCTTTTATGCATACTGTTATTGTTTGTTATGCTGATGTCAAGGATATTGTTCAATAAAAACAATTTAAAAAAAAAAAAAAGTGGAAGGTATTTCTTTATAATATCACATATCTTATTGTATTGGGGACTATAAGTGGTGGTAAAAGTGATAGTATTTTTACACTCACTTTCTTCGCTTTTGTTTATAGTTTTCCGAGTTCTTCATTAAATCAGGTCTAGGGATTTTTGCAACTTTTTTTGTAGCTTGATTTAGCAACCATCTCGGGTATCCTCTGCGTTCTAATCTAGAACAAACTTCTTTCTGGGATTCTACCAAATATTCTGAATTTGAACAATTCCTTTTATTTCTAATCAATTCGCCATATGGCACGCCCCTAATGACATGTTTAGGATGGCTCGATTTGGCGTGTAGAATTGAATTTTTTGCCACATTTTTGCGATATGGTAAGACATCAATCAAATTTCCATTAGACACTAGCTTTACATCTAAAAAATTTATAGTAGTTTTTTGCCATTCAATGGTGAATTTTAAATTCATATTATTATGATTAATGTACTTTCCAAATTGTATGGCTAATTCTTGTGTCCCCCCCCCCCCCCACACCAGTAGCAGGTCGTCTATGTAATGGCCATACCACCTGATGTGGGGAAGAAAGGACATGAATCTGTGAGAAGATATCTCTCCTCCCACGCGGACATAAATATGTTCGCGAGGGAAGGGGAGAATTTTGCTCCCATAGAAGCTCCACAGACCATTATGAAGTACTTATCATTGAAGGAAAAGTGGTTGTGACTCAAAAGAAATTCAACACATAGAATAACAAAATCCACAAATTTCTCCGCATATGACCCAAAGCGATTTAGGTGGGATCTGAGATATTCAATAGAGAGATGATGAGGAAGAGAAGGATATAATGCAATAACATCACAAGAGAGCCACGAGCAAGAAGAATCCCATCTTGCTTGTGACATGATAGACACGAGACTCTTTGTATCTTTTATGAGACCGGGTAGATGTTTCACTAGAGGTTGTAGGATAGAATCTATCCATGCGCGCAACGGCTCTCCCAATGAGCCGATACCTGCAACAATAGGGCGCCGAGGGGGAGGAAAACATTCCTTATGTACTTTTGGGAAGGAGTGGAATATGGGGGTTATAGGATGTTTCACAAATAATTTTTCAGCTGTTTTTTCTGTAATTACCACTCTAGCCACTCATTCATCTAATACTTTTTTTAATTTTTGTTGAAAAGCCTGTGTGGGGTTTGAACTTAATGGTCTGTATGTTTTTTCATCTTTAAGAATTTCTAAATTTAATTTTTCATATAATCCCCCATTCATGAGGACAATACCACCCCCCTTATCTGCCGGTCTTATCAAGAGGTCTGTATTATTTTTCAATTCTAAAATTGCATCAAATTGGCTTTTATTTAAATTTTTATTTTTGTATTTTCTCATAGAGGATTCTTTTTTTAATTCTAGGAGATCATGTTCAATACATTCTTGAAAAATATCTAGACCAACTGGTCTAGATTGAATGGGATAAAACTCTCTGTTTTTAGTATGCGCTTTAACATGTGGAATAGATTTATTATCTCCACTTTCACTGTTTAAGGCACGCAAATTGACTAAACTAACGTTCTCCTGAAAAGGAATATATGTGGTTATATCTGTATTGTGAGTAGTCAGAGAGTCAGTTAAAGAGTCAGTTAGAGATTCAAGTGAGTCGAAAAGTTCCTCATTTAGCAAGTCCTGTGTACTATCAAAAAAATGGTTTTTTAAAGTCAATGATCTTGCAAAATAATTAACGTCAAGAATAGTCTTATACAGATCAAGTATTAGATGAAGGAGTGGCTAGAGGGGTAATTACAGAAAAAACAGCTGAAAAATTATTTGTGAAACATCCTATAACCCCCATATTCCACTCCTTCCCAAAAGTACATAAGGAATGTTTTCCTCCCCCTCTGCGCCCTATTGTTGCAGGTATCGGCTCATTGGGAGAGCCGTTGAGCGCATGGATAGATTCTATCCTACAACCTCTAGTAAAACATCTACCCGGTCTCATAAAGATACAAAGAGTTCGTGTCTGATCATATCACAAGCAAGATGGGATTCTTCTTGCTCGTGGCTCTCTTGTGATGTTATTGCATTATATCCTTCTCTTCCTCATCATCTCTCTATTGAATATCTCAGATCCCATCTAAATCGCTTTGGGTCATATGCGGAGGAATTTGTGGATTTTGTTATTCTATGTGTTGAATTTCTTTTGAGTCACAACTATTTTTCCTTCAATGATAAGTACTTCCTACAGGTCTGTGGAGCTTCTATGGGAGCAAAATTCTCCCCTTCCCTCGCGAACATATTTATGTCCGCGTGGGAGGAGAGATATCTTCTCACAGATTTGTGTCCTTTCTTCCCCCACATCAGGTGGTATGGCCGTTATATAGTCGACCGGCTACGGGGGGGGGTGTGTGGGGGGGGCGGGGGGACAAGAAGTAGCCATACAATTTGGAAAGTACATTAATCATAATAATATGAATTTAAAATTCACCATTGAATGGCAAAAAACTACTATAAATTTTTTAGATGTAAAGCTAGTGTCTAATGGAAATTTGATTGATGTCTTACCATATCGCAAAAATGTGGCAAAAAATTCAATCCTACACGCCAAATTGAGCCATCCTAAACATGTCATTAGGGGCGTGCCATAGGCGAATTGATTAGAAATAAAAGGAACTGTTCAAATCCAGAATATTTGGTAGAATCCCAGAAAGAAGTTTGTTCTAGATTAGAACGCAGAGGATACCCGAGATGGTTGCTAAATCAAGCTACAAAAAAAGTTGCAAAAATCCCTAGACCTGATTTAATGAAGAACTCGGAAAACTATAAAAAAAGCGAAGAAAGTGAGTGTAAAAATACTATCACTTTTACCACCACTTATAGTCCCCAATACTATACGATTTGTGTTATCATAAAGAAATACCTTCCACTTCTTATGACTCAAGAAAATATGAGAAGCATTGTTACTAAAAATGTTAATTTTGCAGCTAAAAAGGGACAAACACTTGGATCATTATTGTCTCCTAGTCATTTTTCTTCTATACAACGTAACTCTAAAACACATTGGCTATCATTGAGAGGTACCCATAAATGTGGACATACACAATGTATTACATGCCAACATTTGATATGTGCCGAAAAATTCAATTCTGCATCTAAAAATGAATCTTTTCAAACAACTTCCTATATAAACTGTAACACACGTTACGTTGTATACTTGATTACATGTGTAGAATGCAACGTTCAATATGTGGTTGTACTTCAACCTCGCTGAAAACTCGCATTCGCAGGCATTTGTCTGATACACAAAAACCAGCTAAAGTTGGAATTTCAATGGCGACTCGACATTTCATAGAGAAACATAGAGGAAATACTATGAATTTTAAGGTACAGGCTATAGAGAAAGTCAGCAAACCACAAAGAGGCGGAGATTATAGAAAGAAATTACTCGCCAGAGAAGCCTGGTGGATATATAGATTGGGTACAAGATGTCCTAATGGGTTAAACAAAAGACATGATTTGCTATGTCATTATTCATTACTTGATCATATTCCTTGACATATTGTCTGTTTCTTGGTTTTATGTTTATATTTGCTATATATTATAAGGTTTTAGATATACACTATTTACTGCACACGTCATTTGTTTGGATATCACATGATCAGGTCATATGACCAGTATTAGAATATATATATGGCGTGTGCAGTGGTATTCTAACATGTCATGATTAAGGAGACTATATCTCCGAAACGCGTCGACAAGATGCGACTTCTCTTGGAATATATGTATTAGTCATTTTAACGGATTTCAATAAATATAGTGGAACATTTTAAAACTACCTTTGGAGTCGTACGCTGGACGCTTTTCTTTTTCTTCTTGAATAGTTTAAGTTCACTTATAAATAATTGCAGTATTTTTTTATTTCTTTTTTTAAAATTTTTATTTTTATTTTACACCATTCACATTTCACACGTAATAACTTGTTAGATTAATTCTACAGGTTATTACGGTCGTGTGGATACCAAATATGTGTAGGTATTTTGTGCGTGTAATTTATGCACAATTATTTTTTATTAAATATTTATTTTTATTTTATTTTTTTTACACTTTTTTTTACTCAAATGAAGGGAGAACTGTTTAAAATTTTTTTACATTTTTTTTTTTACACTTAGTAATGTATTAGCATATTCATATATGCTAATACATTCTAATCTGTGTCAGTCTGACACAGGCAGTGATTAGGACAGCACACAGTGCGTCCTAGTCACTGGCTTAGTACACAGACAGCTCTGGGGCCACTCTAGGTCCCCAGGACTGACTGTGCAGCCGTTCCCTGAGCTCTGTTGGGTGAACGGGTGATCCGATCACCCGACAGAGCAGGGGAACCCTTTGATTGCGCTGCGGTGACGCACCACTGCAATCAAAGGGTTATAGCACCGGGTTGCGGAGGTTTCCGCCGCTGCTCGCAGGGGATGCTCTGGGATCGGGGCTGTGTAGTACAGCCCCGATCCCAGCGCAATTGCGGCGCCGGGCGCCGCAAACTCCGGTGTCTGCAGCGACGTCTAAAGACGTCGCTGCAGACGAACGACCCGCACCAGCCGACGTCTAAAGTCGGCGGGCGGTCGTTAAGGAGTTAAAAGTTAACATACCGTGGTGATTTTGGCCTGATAACATGCACAGAAGTTGACACAAATGGGTTTGAATGACTACTACAGGTCACATCCTCACCTGTGACCTGTTTACTTGTAATCAGTGTGTGTGCATAAACACTGAGTGAGTTTCTGGAATCCAGACAGACTCTTGCATCTTTCATCCAGCCACTGGATTGTGAGTCATGGGGAAAGCAAAAGAATTGTCAACAGATCTACGGGAAAAGATAGTTGAACTGTATAAAACAGGAAAGGGATACAAAAAGATATCCAAGGAATTGATAATGTCAGTCAGCAGTGTTCAAACTGTGATTAACAAATGGAAAATCAGGGGCTCTGTAAAAACCAAACCACGGTTAGGTAGACCAACAAAAATTTCGTCCACAACTGCCAGGAAAATTGTTCGGGATGCAAAGAAAAACCCACAAATAACATCAGCTGAAATACAGGACTCTCTGAAAACTAGCGGTGTGGCTGTTTCAAGATGCACAATAAGGAGGCACTTGAAGAAAAATGGGCTGCATGGTCGAGTCGCCAGAAGAAAGCCATTACTGCGCAAATGCCACAAAGTATCTCACCTACAATCCGCAAAACAGCACAGAGACAAGCAAGCTCAAAACTTCTGAAGCAAGGTAATTTGGAGTGATGAGACCAAAATCAAACTTTTTGGCAACAGCCATAAAGGTTACATTTGGAGAAGTGTCAACACGGCCTATGTTGAAAGGAACATTCCTACTGTAAAGCACGGAGGTGGATCGCTGATGTTTTGGGGATTTGTGAGCTACTAAGGCACAGGAAACTTGGTCAAAGTTGAAGGAAAGATGAATGCAGCACGTTATCAGCAAATACTGGAGGCAAATTTGCACTTATGAGCTCGGAAGCTGCGCTTAGGACGTACTTGGACATTCTAACATGACAATGATCCAAGACACAAGGCCAAGTCTTGTGTCGGCTACAGCAGAACAAAGTGAAGGTTCTGGATTGGCCAACTCCGTCTCCTGACCTCAATATCATTGAGCCACTCTGGGATAGATCTCAAGCACGCGGTTCATGCAAGACAACCCAGGATTTTACAGGAACTGGAGGCTTTTTGCCAAGAAGAATGGGCCGCTTTGCCATCTGAGAAAATAAAGAGCCTCATCCACAACTACCACAAAAGACTTCAAGCTGTCATTGATGTTAGAGGGGGCAATACACGGTATTAAGAACTGGGGTATGTGAACTTTTGATCAGGGTCATTTGAATGTTTTTGGTTGTCATTATGATTTAAAAAGAGAAAACACAGTAGTTTGACAATAAATGGCTTCACCCAACCACTAGCCATGAGTGGAAAAAAAAGTTTTTGCTATTTCATATTCTCTGAAAAAGGTCAGAAATTCTGCTGGGGTATGTAAACTTTCGAGCACAACTGTAATTCTGTTCTGTAGTGACTGACCTCTTATGTGTTGTAGTGGATTGCACAGTTACTACTGACTAGCCTACCCTTTTAAGTTGCTTTTACCCTTCATCAATTTGACTCGCTTGCCATTTCTTCCATGAGTTGCCTTACCTAGTTGCCTACTTTTCAACTTTTATTTAAATCTACATAGAAAATCGTAACGCTTGGCTTCAATCAGCATACACAGTAACTATTATGCAAGAATTGGCATATAATGCCATACCTAGCCCTTAGTGGACCTATGACATTGTTTAAACAGGTATATGATACTTTTGATACCAATAGCTCCACATCTCTTGGGTACGTGCCCACGGAATGCATAGAGAACGGGCTCATAACTATGTACTCTTGATTCCAAATAGTTATCTTATGTTTTTTTTTCTTCCCACTTTCTTTGACCATTTAACGACACTGGACATAAACTTATTGCAGCTGACATCCGCCGGTAACAGTATTGAATGGAGTCGACTCCATTCTGTGCTGTTTAACTCCTTAGACGCCACGCACCGTTCCTTACTCCGATCGGGGCCTCCGAGATCCGGGTCTCTGATCCGTTAACATGGGGGCTGGAAGCCTTGTGAAGGCTTCCATAGCTGACATGCTTTTCGTTTTACAACTTCCTGCAACAGGCAGAAAAGTATTAACACCACCATCTTTGTACACCCTATTGCATTGTTTACAAACAAAAAAAAAAGTTACACATAACTAGTATTGGCGCATCCGAAAAAGTCCAATCTATTAAAATATAACCTTATTCATTCCATACGCTTAACACCATAGAAGATAAATTCCAAATGCCTAAATGTGGGGTTTTTTTGGTCATTAAAGGTCCCCTAAAAAATTGGAATAAAAGTGATCACAAATGTTGTACCTATACCAAAATGGTACCAATAAAAAGTGCACTTCACTCCGTAAAAAATGCACCCTCACTCTAGTCCATAGGTGGAAGTGCAAAAAAGTTATTGGTTGCAGACAGTGGTGCTGCGCTACAAATTTCAAAAATAGAAAGCGTTTGGATTTTTTGTTTTACGGCACTATAACATATAACAGAAAAAAAAAAGCTTTTAAAACAGCCTTGAGATAGCATCTGCCAGAAAGGTTTATGGATTGTAAACCATGTCCAGTAGAGAACCATCTAACAAAATATTGCAAGACTGGTTATGAAATTACACCATTTTTTTTCCCTACGTAGGTGGTTTCCAAGTTTTAATAGTAATCAAGAAATAATACTTTTTACAATCGGCCACAATCCCAGGGATGAACAAGAGAGATCCTTTCATACCCTGGATGTAAAAAAAAAAATGTTCTTAACCTCTAGGTCTCTAGGTTTCTGATGCATGAAGAATTTATAACAACCTGTTTGTTCAGTCTTGGTGAAAGAAGGGAAATATGCCTTCTAAGAATACCATTGTGAGATCAAGTCAGCAATTCAAGAAGATTAAGGTCAAAGAAAGGATTATGTAGGAGTAAAGGTTTTGAAGTAAAAAAAAAAAAAAAAAGTTAAATGCAAAACAGGATGATAAAGCTTTAAGAAAAGTGACCGAAGTAAACCCTTTTTGTTCAGCCCTGGTTTTTCCTCTAAATGACATTAGAAGGGATAGGACAAGACTGGTCTTTTTCACCTCTGAAAGGTTTTCAAGTTGATGGGTGATTCGGATTCTAAAATGGGTTTTCTCACCATGCAGTTTCAAAGTTACAGTGAAATAACTGCAGGAGGTTTATAAATTGTAATACACAAGGCTACAGCGCTCTAAAAGGTGAAAGCTTGTCATTTAGTCAGGTAAACAGACATCATTACTAGAGATAATACTCTGCAAGGAGTGACTCACCATGGTCGGAACTGACTGACGACGGCTTGGATCAATCAGATGAGAGAGAGGTGGTCAGTAACCAGAGAAAATTGTTTTCTAAGAGGAGATAAAAACGTAATTATTACTAAATACATTTTTGATTTTGCTGGAGTTGGTCTTCATTTGCCTTTCCACACATGTTAAAAGCTAATCATTGTAGTGCGAAAACCCTTTTATTCAAGGCTTAAGGATGAACATCATCTCCCAATCTGCAATAAGCTTCATTTTGACCAACACCAAGCAAAGTCTCTCAAACAGTAGATACCATTTCTTTAGACCAGTAAACAAGTGGGCATGGTTCATATATAAATCTAAACTGTTTAAACCAATGCATTCCCTGAAACCAGGATGTAGATTCCATCAGGCCTGCCATCGCTTTTAAAGACAAGAATGAACTAATAGTAACATTGCATTTGAAAGATGCATATGATCATCCACCAGACCCATCATCAGGTTACCATTCATGCTAGAGGACTTTTTTTCTTTTTCACTATATGAGGAAAATAATTACTATTTAGTTTTTCACCTCGCAACCTGTTTTTCCTTACCCATCCCTCCCCAGGAAAAAAAAAAGAAAATTTATTTGATAATTTTCCCTAATTTCACACCTTTTGTCCCTACCTATCTAAACTAGACACTACGCAGAGAGGAAAAAAACCTCTTCATTTGACCTCAAGATTCAAAGCTAGGTGGTGCCTTTTTTCAGAAGGAGGCGTTCTTGGTCTTCTCTCTTTTAAAAGCAATAATTATGTGTCATAACTTTAAATCCAAATCTACCCAATATAATCAATGTTTTGAACAGAATCTTAATCTCAAGGAACTAATCTCTTCCACAAATTTTACCTAGGAGCATTGAATTTGGGGTAGCACAACATCATATGTCAAAGGTCTGTATTGGACCCATTGCACCTTGGACAATTATCTGCCCCTCAGATGTTTAAGAAAATAATATGCACAATGTCATATATAAATAGGTCAGTGAGGTTATTATTTCTTTCCTAATATACTTCAGCCCATTAACCATCTACATATTTGTGCCACTGCACCATTTCTAGTTTTACATCCATACATGAAATGAAATCCTTTTCCTCCAGGAAGCATTTTTTGTGACATAATTGCATGTTATACTTAATATGAAAGTAAAGCTAACAACTTTTGAACTTCCTTAAAATATTAGTTCAACCTTTTTTTATATATATAATTAAGCAATATATGTCCTCATTTACCCACACTTACAAATTTCAAAAGCACTGTGCTATATTTATAACATTAAAATGGTATGAGCGACAAATTTGTATTTCCCCTTTGTCCTCAGGCAGCACACAATGGGTTAATATCATCCCAGCTAGGACAGAAGAAAAAGAAACGAGTATCAGGTTCAAATAATTCAAGTATTAATTAGGTCCACCTCACCCATATAAGCTCTCCTCAGACAGTGGACAGACTTGCTTTTTCCCCTGCTTTTCCTTCTGTCCCAGCTAGACTTGTTATTTTTATCATTATTTTACTATTCACTATTTCTAGGTTTTATGATCTTACTACAGTGGCTCCTGTGGTGAAGACCCAAGAGTTTCTTGGTGCATCTCCTCATTCCCCCACTACTGGTCTGCCTCTGTTTGCTTAGTTCTTATTTCACATTTTTGTTACAAACTATAGGGTTATTGTTTTCAATAGACCATCGGGCCACCTTATTCAACTCGAACAGAAAGGTACGAGACCTCAGCTTATGTGTAAGGCTGCTACAAGGTTAGGAACTACAGGTGCAATTTTTAGAAAGCTTAACTAGTACGTAAGGGGCTTCTTGTTCTGGTAACATTTCCTGAATCTGACAGAATGTAGTCTGAATCAAGAAGTACAGTTCAGTCTGAAGTCAGGTTTAGGGTGTTGACCTAGTCTTCTAGCATCTTCTCTCTAGACCTCTAGACCTCTAGAGATGATGTTGGAGTATAGAAGTGTGGTCCCTGGCTAGATGAGATCAGTCTTTGTATAGTCTATTCATTAGCTGGAAGAAGTTACAATTAGAGATGGGCAAATTGATTCAACATAGTGGAAATCATTTAGAATTTCAGGAAAACTTCGATTCTGCTTGAAATAGAAGTTTGGGGTAATTCGCGGGAACGAAGCGTGTTTTTAATTGATAAAATGGCCGCAAGAACTTGGCATGACACGGGGCAGAGAAGTCTGGGAGGAAGAAAGGAGGACCCTCAATGATATGTGCGGAGATGAAGCAAATCAGAGACCGGCGGGATTCTGTGACGTCCCCGCACTATATAAGTCAGTATGCGACGCTGGCTCCCTACACTCCTCTCGTTGTGCCACTGCTGCATATGCTGCTGCAGAGATCTCACACATAATTTTGATTGTTTGTGGGGTGTTGAAGTCCAGTGTGGGTCCAATTCTGCTCCATATGAATTTTAATGCCATCTCGTTAGTTCTGGAGCACATTGAATATCCAAGGGTTGTCTAAGCCTGTTTGTGCTTTTGTATTCAGTAAAAGAAACGCCGTTTTTGCAAGCCACATACCAGTTAATTTTTTGCTGCTGATTTCTGTAGCGCAATTCTGTAGGGTTAATTAATCGTGTTTGTGCTTTTGTAGTCAGTAAAATAAACTGTGTTTTTAAACTCCAAAGACGAGGAAATTTTTCCTGGTGATTTCTGTAGCGTGATTTATATCCAAGGGTTAATTAAGCGTGTTTGTGCTTTTTTAGTCAGTAAAAGAAACTGCGCTTTTACACGCCACATACGAGTTAATTTTTTGATGCTGATTTCTGTAGCGCAATTTATATCCAAGGGTTACCCAAGCCTGTTAGTGGGTTCATTTGGAGTCAAATACAGGGTGTATATTTATCATATACAGATATCTTCATTAAACAGAGTCTGTAAATTTTTACACAAACAGTATGTCAGACAGAGAGGTAGGCTCTTCACATGCGAGTGACAGTGGCACAAACATTCCTGGAGCAGGCACAGGTTGCAGCACAGTAAGGGGACATCGCAGCAGGGGTCACTCGGTGAGGCCAGAACTGCTGGTGTCATCTAGCGGCCGTGTGTTGTTCAGCAACCCAATGGTTCTTGATTGGTTGACTAGGTCATCCACTTCCTCCCAGATGACATCTGACAACCCCAGCCAAGAGTCGGTGGGAACGTCAGACACAACACTTGGTTGGCATGGCCCGGGAGCGGGTCAGCGGCCCTCACCTGTCCTCAATCCGCCTCTGTGCCAACCGGTTCCCTCAGCCAGAGATCTACTATGTGGTCTGGGCTCAGCGCCACTATACAGCGAGGATGAAAAATTTGAGGACAGTCAGCAGCTACTTGGCAGCGAAGAAGTGGGGCCGACATCCCCTGCTTCTTGCAGTAGGCGGCAAAGTATGGATGTGGAGAGTGGCATGGGAGGTCATGTTGTGAGGGGTCCAAGACCGTTGAGGAGGACAGCAGTGAAGATCCAACAATAATCGATGATGATGTAGCCGACTGCACTTGGGAGCCGGGTGAAGCAAGGGCTTCATCATCGTCAGGAGAAAAGGGCGTCAGCTTGTGCGAATGGGAAAGCCAGCAAGTGGGTTGTGTGGCCGTGAGTCAGCAGGGTAGCAGCAACGCGAGGTCGGGAGCCAACCGGCCACGGAGTAGACAACCCGTTACTCGGGTCCAAGACAGTAGCGGCACAGGGACTCAGCGAGGCAGCGGCGGTAGTAGTCACTCAGTGCAGAGCGTTGGCAGTAAAATCAGCTACTCGGCGGTGTAGCAGTTTTTTGCTAAGACACCGAACATGTGTATATGTAGAATCTGGGGCAGATAGATGAAGCGTGGCCAGGGAGCTACCATTGGCACCACGGCCCTGCGTCAACACATGCAGCATCACCATCCGGTGGCCTAGGAGAAACGTGGCTCAGATGAGGTGGTCCATCCTGCCGTCGCAGCAACAGCAGCGCCCAGTGGCACGCATGCCTTTTTAGCCAGTCAAGGCTCCACCACCTCTGCAGAAGGGAGCTGTTTCTCTTTGCCATCATCTCCCGGTCCAGATGCTCTTGCTCCTCGCTACTCATGGCGCCAGCAGTCGTTCAACGAGGCGATTGCAAAGAGACAACATTATGCGTCCAACCATTCTGAGGTGCAGAAGCTGACCGTGCTCCTGTCCAAGTTATTGGTACTGCACTCCCTCCCTTTCCAAATGGTGGACTCCGTTCAGAGAACTAATGGCCTGTGCCGAGCCGAGATGGAGAGTTACAAGCCGTAATTTCTTTTCCAAAAAGGCAGTACCAGCCCTTCACAAATATGTAGAACAGAAGGTGGGCCAGTCCTTGAGCTTATCGGTTTCTTCCAAGGTACACAGCAGCGCGGACGTGTGGAGCTGTAACTACGGTCAGGGCCAGTACATGTCCTTTATGGCCCACTGGGTGAATGTGCTTCCTGCCCAGCCACACCAACAACTTGGACAGGAGACGCCACTTTCTCCTCCATGTTGTCAAACTGCTGCTCCTGCGCCAATGTCCGCTTCCACCACCACCACCACCACCATCTCAGCCTCCACAAGTACTGCTCCGTCATACCACATGTGTAGGGCACAGCGGTGTCACGCAGTTCTACACCTGGTTTGCCTCGGCGAACGAAGTCACACAAGGGAGGAACTGCTCCGTGTCATGCAGCAAGAAATCGATGTGTGGCTCTCTCCGCACCAACTGTGAATCGGAACCATGGTGACGGACAATGGGAGGAACATGGTGTCCGGCTGCTGTAGGAAGGTGGGGGGGGGGAGTAGGAGCAGTGCCAGCTCCATCAGCAGCAACCTAAGTCTGGGGTCGCTGATGAGCAGCGTCCTTCACCCGGCTAGTGAGGAGGGCACTCAGCAGCAGGACCTGAAGCAGACCCTGAACCAACAGGGGGTGGCCTACTTGGACAGCACTCTGCCACCCCAATTAGAAGATCCGCTGGACTACTGGGCAGCCAAACTGGATGTGTGGCCACAACTTGCCGAGTTTGCAGTGGAGAAGCTGTCCTGCCCGGCCAGTAGTGTGGCATCAGCGCGGGTGTTCAGTTCGGCGGGGGCTATCGTTACCCTAAGGAGAACCCGCTTGTCCACCAGAAATGTGGAACGACTGACCTTTGTCAAGATGAATCAGGCATGGATTGGCCAGGATTTCCACACACCAATGCCTTAGGCGTCAGATTACATGAGCCATGACGCCTCCCCAAAACTTTGAGAAATGATTCTGGATTCAAACTACCTGCCTCAGCCACTATTCTGATGCCGCCACCCGCCTGATGCCACACATCTGTTGCCACCATCTTTACCAAGGACTGCTATTGCCACCCACCTCCACACTCTGTCATTGTGCCACTCTATGACCTCATGCTGCTGCTGCTGTTGCTTGTGCCGTGACCTCCACACTGTGTCATTGTGCCACTCACTGACCTCATGCTGCTGCTGCTGCCATGACCTCCACAATCTGTCATTGTGCCACTCTCTGACCTCATGCTGCTGCTGTTGATGCCGTCACCTCCACACTGTGTCATTGTGCCACTCTCTGACCTCATGCTGCTGCTGTTGATGCCGTCACCTCCACACTGTGTCATTGTGCCACTCTCTGACCTCATGCTGCTGCTGCTGCCGTGACCTCCACACTCTGTCATTGTGCCACTCTGTGGCCTACTCCTGTTTTTGCCACCTCCAGAATGTCATTGTGTCTGACCTCATGCTGATGCTCCTGCCGTGACCTCCGCACTCTGTCATTGTGCCACTGTCTGACCTCATGCTGCTGCTGTGGCTGCTGCCGTGACCTCCACACTCTGTCATTGTGCCACTGTCCCCCAAGCACCCCCAAGCACCGTGGCAGTATACAGTGGAGATGGAGGCAGGGAGTCCCTCAGAGTCACTTGTGCACATGGCCCGCAGCATGCTGATTTGGCTGGCTAGTGACAGCCGAATAGTCACCATCCGGCAGAGGGATGACTTCTGGCTCTCCACCCTCTTGGACCCTCGCTTCCGGTCCAAAATGGGAGCCTTTTTTCCAGCTGCTGAGAGGGAGGACAAACTCAAGTACTATAGAGTAATCCTCCGTAGTCAGTGTGCTAACGCTCCGAAACCATTTTTGGCCAAAGCAATTCTACCTCCATCAGCTTCATTATTAATACCTAAAAAAGTTTCAACGCAGTTTATTATGAAGTATAAACGTGATAGTTTGAATCCAGTTTCTGCGTGAACTTCGTCTGTCATATCCGTGTACCGTACTTCTTGCCTCCGTCCCTTGACCACGATCCTTGTTGGCTGTCCTGACCTTAAGCTTGCCCCCTACTCCGAGTTTGCCTTACGATTTTGTACCTCGCTACACCTCGGCTGCCACCACAAGCAAGTCACGCCAGGGGTAGCGACCTGGTAGACTCCCGCCGCAGCAAGTCCATCCCGCTTTGCGGCGGGCTCTAGTGAAAACCGGGACCTACTTAGATTCCGCTCCCTGGTGTGGCTATTGCCATTGTCCCCTTACTGTGCTGAGACCTGTGGTGGCTCCAGTAACTGACTACTGTGTTCTTTGACGCTAGGATCTTAGCCAGCAGCTTGTTTTTTTTTCCAGCTGGCGCTGCCATGACTTTATCAGGCTGCATTCCCGCTTCAGTTTTTTGGTCAGTTTTGCCCCCGTAAGTGCCCAGGGAATTTTAGAGTGAAGCGATTCTAATAGCGGCGGCAGTCATGTGCATGTCATACTAAAACACAGCATTGTATGAAGACCAAACCAAGCTCCCTCTGCATATTTGAGCATGGCACAACGTTTTACAGCACCCTACAGGCTCTCTGCAGCCAGGAAATAGCTGTTTTATAATGTGATTCGTCCCAAATTAATTCGGGACGAAAATAATTTTGTCGGGATATTCGGCGAAGTCGCCAAATCGAATTTTTGAGAAATTCGCTGATCTCTGGTTACAATCATGGGTCTTATGTCTGGTCCCTCTATTTCTTAAAATCTCAGGAGTATATAAAAATAAACTCAGGGCCACGGTAATCTTTCCAATTTTGACTAGAAAGAGACTAGTGTCCTCTCATGTCAGTGTTATTGCAGAAAATATTCTATAAACTGCTCATATGAAAAGATCTTTTAATATATGTCCCTCTACATCCAGATCAGGAGACTTTATAGTCTGCAATGTGCCAGGCAAAGCTGTCTGGCAAGGGTCTATCTTGGGCAATGCTTAATAACCTTCTGCATATTGGTTGAGCTTCAGCTCTGGAGTTTACCACATCATCAG
The DNA here is from genome assembly GCA_025379985.1 of Phyllomedusa bahiana. Classification (NCBI taxonomy): domain Eukaryota; kingdom Metazoa; phylum Chordata; class Amphibia; order Anura; family Hylidae; genus Phyllomedusa; species Phyllomedusa bahiana. The sequence goes on along the minus strand of JAODAL010003835.1, from coordinate 101,307 downwards.
CTCAATTTCTATAGAATCCCACCTCTCTCCTTCCAGTTGCTCACTTCCTGTAACAAGGCGGTGTGAAGGGCACCAACACAAATGCTCATATGAAAGGATATATTCTCCATTTACCCTCCTGTCAGGTGGTTCTTTAAAGACCCCAGGGAAGAAAATTACAAGTTTTATCTTCCCAAGAATGGTATCTTAATATCTGTCTAGTTTTCGGTTCACAAAATAATAAATGTCAGCAACAATAAAGACAAAGATAAGAGCGCACGTCTCACTGGTCTGGAACCTAAGTCCCACAAACGGGCAGGGTGCTGGCAGCGGCTCTTCCGGTTTGGGTGGTTTATTCACCTAGAAGTGCTGTTGGGGGACCGCTGGAGTTGGCGGTGCTGTCTGGTATGTTTCTCCTATTCAGGATATGCTGAAGTCCTTCAATGTGGCCTCTGAGTACAGTATTAACCAGGGAATCTTATCAGTTTTTTCTTCTAGATTCTTCCTTCAGATCGAACTGCTCGTCCTTTAACCTCAGGAAATGGTGAACTTATCTTATAGCCAATATTACGAGAATCTGGAAGTCTGTTTCTTCACTTACAAGGGCCTCTTACCGAAAACAGTCAGCATAGCCTATGACACTGGTCCTATAGCAATACTTCTGTGTAATGATCAAGAAAAATGGTCATTGGCTAGAGAAAAATAAGCCATCACCTTGTGTTGTATAGCGTCCTTATTGCCAAATAAAATTAAACCTTTACTAGATTAAATTTGCCAAGTAGCTGCTTAGTATTCTACGAACTTTGGCATAAGTCTGAGTACTTTAGAGAATGCATATTTTGCATACTGTCCCCCACCCCTGCGTTTTGTACTGCTTTTGGAAATCCCATTGTATGCTGCCTGAGGACGAAGGGGAAAACTAAGATTTACTTACCGAAATCTTTATTTCCCTGAGTGCAAAGGCAGCACAGGGATCCCACCCTTATAAAAAAAAAATGTAAAAAAAAATGTCTGTACTGCTTTGAAAGAAACAGGCCTGTCCACTGTCTGAGGAGAGCTTATATGGGTGAGGTGGACCTAATTAATGCTTGAATTATTTGAACCTGATACTCATTTCTTTTTCTTGTATCCTAGCTGGGACATATCAATTGAAACCAGAAGTTTATATAGACTATAGAAAAAAACACGGATCATTTTCTCACTATCTGACACAAAATCAGAATAAACCTTACCCGTTTTAGGTCAATTAGGATTACTTAAACTATTTATATTTGCCAAATGCCAAAATAATGAGAGAGAGAATTTAAGGCATTTTTATTACTTTCTGCAAATTCAAAAGTTTACATACACTAAGATTACTATGGCTTTAAACAATTTGGAACAGCCTATATGATGATGTCATGTTTTTTGGAAGCTTCTGACCAGAAAAATACTGCTTCTGTGTGTAACATCATGGGAAAGCCTAAAGAAATCAGCCAAGATATCAGGAAGAGAATTGTGGACTTGCACAGGTCTGGATCATCCTTGGATGCAACTTCCAGATACCTGATGGTGTCTCATTCATCTGTACAAACAATTATACCCAAGTAAAAATAAGATGAGAGTGTCCAGCCATCATACTGCTCAGGAAGGAGGCGGATTCTTTGTCAAAAGGAAAGAACTATTTTCCGATATACATATAACCCAAAAAAAAAAACAAAAGACCTTGGAAATTTGGGGAAAAAGCTTTTTAAATTGTGTATTATCCACAGTGAAGGGGGAGTACTGCAACATTGGCAAAAAGGCCACTTTTTGCCCAGGATGAAGTATTACTAAAAAAAAAAACATATACAAGCCAAATTATTGTTTGCGATGCAACAGGGAAAAGACCTAATTTTTTGGAAAAGTCCTGTGGTTGACAAAACTAAAATTGGCTTTTTTCCCTGTGACCATCGTTACTTGGAGGAAAAAGGGGAAACCTAAAAAACACTACCCAACGTGATACATAACTGGCAGCTCAGGGGGGTTTTTTTGCTGCAAGGGGACGGGAGCACTTCACAAAATAATGGCATCATGAAAAAAAGATTATTTTGGCAATACTGAAAATATTTCAAAATACCCCCAGGAATTAACCTTGGGCAAATGGGTTTTCCCAAAAGTACAATGACCGAAGCATATTTCCAAACGGTTACAAAGTGGTTTGAAAACCAGGTCTTTTTTGGAGGGGCCATCCAAAGCCTGAATCAACCCTATTAAAATTTTTAGGGGGTAAACCCAAAAAAAGGCAGGTGTGGAAAGGCGACCTACAAACATGGCTAGTTACACCTTTTCAGTCAGGAGGAATGGGCCAGAATTCCTACCACTTTGTGAGAAGTTTGTGAGTTTCCCCCCAAAAAGGGCTTGCCCCGGGTATTGATTTCAGTCAATAGGAGAAAAACATGCATAGGTCTTTTTATTAGGTATGAAAGTTCGGGTTTTCAATATATTTTTGTGTGTATTTGTATATATACAGTGCCTTGCGAAAGTTTCGGGCCCCCCTTGAATTTTCCCCTTTTCCCAAATTTTCAGGCTTAAAACATAAAGATATAAAAAAAATTTGAAGCATCCAGCAAGGGACACAATTTGAAGGGGAACAAAATTTATTGGATTTTTTAAAAAGTTTTTAAAAAAAAAAACTGAAAATTTTGGGCGTGCTTATTGGGCCCCCCTTAATTTTAATACTTTTTTGTAGCGCCACCTTCTGCTGCGATTACAGTGCAACTCACTTGGGGTATGTCTCTATCAGTTTTGCAATCGAAGACTAAAATTTCTTCCCCTTTTCTTCCTTGGAAAACGCTGGAGCTCAGTGAGGTTGGATGGGGGAGGTTTGTAACAGCAGTTTCAGCTCTTTCCACAGATTTCGATTGGTTTCAGGTCTGGACTTTGATTGACCATTCTAACCCGGGATACATTTTTTGTGAATATTTTGAGCGATTACGGTTGGCCATAATGGTCGATAGTCGCCTTCATCGAAAAGATGGTCGATGGTAATTATGATCGATGACCTTTAAAGTCTAGGGGGGAAGGGCAAAACATTTTCATTCTTACACCCAAAACTGGGGGGAAAAGCTGGAATTAAAAATCCACAACAGTCAAATGGATACTGCTACTCTTGGGCAACACATTTAGGTTTAAAAGCCACAGAAAAAAAATCATAGACCATTCACTTTTCCCTTCTTGTACCACGCATGACCCCTTAAATGCTCACCCCAAATTAAAAAGTACAGAAGGCAGTATGTTTGAACCACCATTTTAGTTAAAAGGGACATTGAATACCTGCCCGGGAACGCAGATAAAGCCCCAAACCTGCATGACCCCCAGATTTAAAAAGTGCCGGAAAAAGGAGTCTTTCAACCACCATTTTAGTTAAACGGACTTGATACCCCTGTCGGGGGCCCCGCTCCGCCCAAACCGCATGCCCCCAAAAAAATGCAAAAAGGACCCCCCAATTTTAAAAATGCCGGGCCCCACAGGACCCCCAAAAGGACCTTAAAAATCAAAAACCACCAATTTTAGTTTCCTGGACATATATGTCCCTGTCCGGGGGAGCCTTCCCCCCTCCGTTGAGTGGGACCAATTGACTTCATTTGGGAAAAATACTGGTGGTAACGCTCCTTTTTCCACCCGGGTGCCCTTTTTCTTGGCATTTTTTTTTCTTTTTTATCAACTGCTGAGGAAAATTTCTCTGTACTTTGTTCTTTTCCCGTGCTCCATACCCATGCCCCTTAATAACCTACATCTGGTCAAGTTTTCCTGTTTTTTCCCTTGTACAATTCAGGGGAAATTTTTTTTTTTTAGTATTTTGTACATGAAAGTTTTTATAGTTTAATTTTTAAAAAAACATTTTTAAAATGGGAGGGAAATCCCACCAGTCTTTGTTTTTTTTTTTTAATTGTTTAAAGGGTTGTCTAAAATAGGGGTTTGATGGGCTCTTTTAAAAGATCTTGCAAAAACAAGTCATTTTGAAATATGTCCCCTTAACAGTGTCCTACCTATTCCTGTTTCTGAAGCACCAAACCCTTGAGCCCTTTGAAAATTGTGGGGAAAAAAATGTCTGTTAGAAACAAAAAATTTTTTTTATAATAGGCCCCTGTATTTAAGCTGCATTTTCCCAGCAAAATGCCCCAAAAAAATTAACTGCCCCTGAGCCACTTTGCAATTGTGAAGAACAAATGTCTGTTAAAAACATTTTTTTTATAATGGGACCTTAGTTTGTTGTTTTCAAAGCAATGAAAAAAAAAATTTTTAAAAAGATTTACCCTTTTTTTAAAAAGGCCATTGAACAAATTTTGAAGGGGAACAAAATTTTGTTTAAAAAAAAAAAAAAATTTTTTTTTTAAAAAAATTTGGGGGGAAAATCCTTAAAAAGTTTTGTTGGCCCATTTAAAAAGAAACATGACCCAAAAAATTAAAAAAATTGACTTCTCAGCCATTTAAAAATTGTGAGGGAGAAATCCCACTTAGAAGCCACATTTTGTTCCAAAGGACCAAAAATTATGCTGTATCTACAGAACATGACCTCAAAAAACCATTGACAATCGAAAACTTTAAAAAGAAAAAGTGAGTAAAGGGAAATACGGTGTTGTCATAAAACCTTGCTGTTTTTTTACAGTCCCCTTTTCAGAAAAAACCAAAAAATGAACTTTTTGGGAAAAAAAAAAAGATAAAATTTTTTAAAAAAAAGTTTTTAAAACCATTTTTTTTTGGAAGGGAATGTGAAGAAGAGGCCCAACTAATGGTGACCTCGGCAATTGGGGGCCCACAACTTTCACAGAGATCCATCCCCTGATTCATCTTGGGGAAAACAAACGATCCACATTACTGTGGAAAGCCGGATGCTTTTGTCTGTAATGACTCCTCCACTGTCTAAAAGGCCCGTCCAAATGACGCTGGCTGTGGGGGGACAACCCTCTATGGCTGGCGAGCGAGCTCGGGCCATTCGTCCTTTTTGGGGACCCCCAAGAGTCTTTTGGGTCCGGGAACAATACAAAAACTCGGTGTTGAGACCCAGAAATCGTGCACCATGACTTAACTGTTTTGTGTGTTGGATGTGTGCCCTGCATTGCATGCTTGGTGGGGTGGTAAATAAAGATTGCCAGAGGTCACCCATTGGGCCAAACTTGCCTGCTGCTCTGCTGCGCCGGCTACTTGGCACTCTACGCTGTCCTCGCTGATGTTGTTCCACCGTGACTTTTGAAGAACGTGAACAGACCAACAGATGTCTCCTTTTGATCAATCAGCAAGGTCCCCATTTCCGCTTTTATCTCTTTTTGGGGGGGGTGGAAGGAAAGGCTGAGTTTTGTTTTGTACCGGGGATCCGGAGGGGCCCCCCAGTAACTGTTGTTCTTTTTTTGAAGGCCCTTAATGCGAGGTTTATTTTTGGGAGGAAATGGAGCACCCAAAGCACTCATGTGAGAGGGGGACCCTTGTTTTCCCAACCCTTGGGGTCAGGGGCACTGCAAACTGATTTTCCCTCATCTTCCTCCTCCCCCTCAAATTCGCGCCAACCTTTTCCAAGGCAGGGCTGGTAACGTCGGTTTTAGGAATCCCCTCCTCCCCCCGCTTCCCGGCACAGCTTCAAACACCCCCTGACTTCCCTGGATGATGCCCCCTGAGAGCTGATGCGCTCCTTGCACTAGCCCTGGCCCCCAAACCCCACTCCCTATTAAAAACCCGATAAAATTGAAACTGTGGGCCCTTTGGGGATTCACGAGAGAAGGCTCCGGTCCGCACCCTTTTCCCTCTCCTCCTCCGTCGCGCGGGCCCCTTTTTGTTTCGAGTGTAACATCGTTCCAAAACAAAGATCACCACAAGTCATGCTGAAAAGGGGCATGTCCCATGACCATTTTGGGGTTCTTCAAAACTGGCAAGGATGGTGCAGAGCTTTTTTCACCTCCTCCCTCTCGGTGGGCTCAACCCCAGGCCGCCCCGCTGCTTGTCAGGATGTGTCATTTTTGTATGGTAAGGCATTGCGCTGCTGCCAAATCGCTGGGCATGGGAGGGTGGTTTTTCCAGCGGTTGCACGCAAAATGGGGGGTTGACGGGAGGCCGAGTGAGCTGAAACGCAGCAGGGGGGACAAGAGGGGTGGAACGGCGGAAGGGGAAAATTTAGACTTCGGCCTTCCTCAGCAGGCAGTCCAGCCCCGGGTAGCTCTTTTAGAAATTTCGGGAGACAAGGGTTTCTTTACATTCCCAGGCAAGGGATGTGCTCCAGCTCCCGATCTTAAGGGCGGCCAGCAGATTTCGCCTTTTTGCACACCCCCTTCCCTGGCACAAGGTTCTTGGGCACCCGCCGCCTGGGTCTCGTTGGGGACCCTCCCACTCCTGCCCTGTGTGTGGACGGTCCCCAAAGACAGATTAATTTCAAACCGGCCGGGTTTCTCTGGGCACGGAGGGCCCCAGAGGACCTTGGGGAAAGAAAACCCCGCACCACCCTGCGGTTTTTTAAAAGCTGGCGCCGAGCCAAAAGCCACCGACCCAAGCCCCCCAGGGTCACCCCGTGAGCTGACGGATATAGCGGCCTTGCCGGCTTACAGTCCATGTGTCGGTGGGCATTTTTTCCCCGGGAAAAATTTAAATTTTTGATGCCGGGGGCGGGCGGGTTTTTTTTGGGGAAAATGCCCGCTTGGGAGGGGGGGAAAGGGGGCCCCCCCCCCTCTTTTACCAAAAAAAGGAATTTTTAACCAAAAACCCGCAATTTCCCCAACTTTTTTTATGGGGTTTTTTAAATTTTTCCCCCCCCCCCCCCCCCCCCCCCCCCCCATGCGCTTACCTCTCTCAAAAGGGGGAAAAAATAATTTGGGGTTTTTTTGGGGGAAAATCGGGAAAAAAAAACGACCCCCCCCCCCCCCCCGACCCCGGGAAATAAAACCTTTTGGTCAAGGGGGAAGGCAACGGGGGGGGGAATGGTTTGGGCCCGGGGGTGGGGGGGGCCCTTTTTTGGAAGTTTGTATTTTCCCCCAAAGTGAGGACAAAAATGTTTGGGGGGGGTTAAAAAGGTTTTTTTTTCCCTTTTTTTTGGGGGGGGGGGGGAATCAGTTTGGGAATAGGGGGCTTCCAAAAAGGCCCAAGCTTTGGGGGTTGGACCTTTTGCGGGGAAAAAGGGGAGGGGGTTTTTTTTGGGGGCTCTTTTGCCTTTGGCCGCCCCCCCTTTTTACCCAAACCCTGACCCCCCAAAGTTTTTCCCCCCAAAACCCCCCAAAAATCGTAAAAGCCCGGCGAATTTGGTTATTCAATCTCAAAACCGGTTTGGGGGTTTTTTCTTTGCCAAAGGGGGGGCAAAGGAGGGACTGGGGGTTTCCCCACCCCAGCGGGTTTTTCGAGCCCCTTTTTCCCCCCCTTTTTAGGGGAAAAATTTCCAAAAAAAAATCTTCCCTTTTGGGCCCCCAAAACTTTTGAAGCCTTTGGGACCCAAACCCCATTTTTCATCAAAAGGTGCTTTGTGGATTCCACCCGTGGGGGTACCAGAAGGGTTTTCTTTGGCCCCGGGGGGTTGGGGATTATTTCCCTTCGGGGATTTGGGGTATGGGGGCGAGGAGGAAACCTTGCTTGATTAAAATGAAAGGCAAAGGGGAGTTTCTCTGATTTCACAGGGTACCCCCGGTTTTAAACGGCCGGGGGGGTTTGCAAGAATGGGCATGGGGTCGAGGACGGGGGCACCTTTTCCCAAAATTTGCCAACCCCTTTTTTTGGTCCGGGGTCCCGCATTTCGCTCAGTTCAAAAAAAAATTTTGGAGGTTGGGGGGTTTGGGGCCAAATTAAAAAGGGAAAAACACTTTCTAAAACCCCCAATCAAAAAAAAATTGCGTATTCACATTTAACTTTAAAAGGGAGATTTTAAAAATGAAATTAAAGTTTAAAAAAAAATATCGAAAAAAAGAAAAACAAAAATTTTTACCTTTTTACCTTTTTTCAAAATTCTGTAAAAATTTAATAAAAAGGTGCCCAAAAGGAAAAAAAATGAAATCCCCAATAAAAAAATTTTTTAATGCCCAAAAAAAATTTGGATTTTTGGGGGTATCAATTTCCCTTGAAAAAAAAAACAAGGGGGAAAAAAAATTTGGGCCCCCCCCCCAAAAAAAAAAACCCCAAAATTTTGGGGGTTAAAAAACAACCTTTTAGGGGAAAAAGGGATTTTTTTTTGGGAAAAAATTTTGGGGTATAACAATTCCCCAAAAAAAAAGGGGGGGGTAAAAAGAACCCCAAAAAAGGGGCCAAAGTGAAAAAAAACGTATCTGAATTATTGGATAATAAAGGGATTTTTGGGGACCTATCAATTCCCCGGGAAAAAAATTTGTTATTCCCCTAAACCAAAAGGGGGGTCCAAAAAAAAAAGTTTTTTGGAAAATTTAAAAATTTAAAAGGGGAAAATGAAAAAATTAAAATTTTTTTCAAACCCAATTTTTGGGGGACCAAAAATTTGTTGGAAAAAAAATTTTTTTGGGTTTCTAAAATTTTAAAAAACTGTTCCCGGGGGAAAAAAAACCCCAATTTAAAAGGGGGGTTTTGAAAAACAAAGGGTTTTTTCTTTTTTTTCCCCCCCAAAAAGGGAAATTTTTTTTTTCCCCGGGAAAAAAGTGTTGCGCCAAAATCAAAAAAAAATTTTTGGGTTTAATTTTTTTTAAAAAAGGAAATTTTTTTCCCCAAAACCCCCTTTCAAAAGGGGGTAAAAAGGAAATTTTAAAAAAAAACGGGAAAAAACCAAAACCCCCCCTTCAAAAATTTAAAAAAAAAAATTTTAATTTTTAAAAACAAAAAAAAGGAAATTTTTATTTAAAAAAAGGGGGGGAACCCCAAAATCGGTTTAATTTTGAACCTTTTTCCCCCTTTTTTCCCCCAAAGGGCCCCCCCCGAAGTATCTTTTAAAAAATTTTTCCCAAAAAAAAAACCCTTTAAATTTTTTAAAAAAAATGGGCAAAAATTAACTCAAATGAAGGGAATTTTTTCTAAACCCAAAAAGGGGGTTTTTTTTAAAAATTTTTTAACCCCAATCGTAAACCCTTACCATCTTTTTTTTGAGCTTGCGTTTTTCCCCCCCCCCCCCCTCCCCCCCTTTCCCCCCCGGCTTTACGCGGAATGCTTTAAAATTTTAAATACTAAAATTTTCCATTCTAAAATTTGGGTCAACTAAATAAAATTTTTCCTGTAAAAATTTTAATAATTCGCTATGGTTCAAACCCGGGAAGGGTTTTTTTTGAGCCCCTTTTTTAGGTAAAGGGGCTTTTTATTAAAAAGGTTGTTTTTTTAAAGCCAAATCCCATCCCTTTTCCCCCCCATTTAACCCCCCTCCCTTTTTTAAGGAGCGGCCCCAAAATGGGGAACCCCGAAAATGGGGTTTTTAGTGGACGGGTTTTAATTTTTTAAATTTTGAGTTAAAAAATTTGCAAAAAAATTGGTTTTTTAAAAAATTTTTCGAAAAATTCCCCCCAATTTTGTGAACCTTAGAATTTTGTTTGTTTGAGAATTTTTTTTTTGGGAAAAATTTCCTCCCCTTTTGGTTTTTGGGTTTCCCCGGTTGTTCCTGGTCCTGTATTTGGCCCCCTTTTCCCTCATTTTAACCCTTTTCCTTTTGGAAGAAAAGAGGCCCAAACCGTATGCCCCCCTGTTTTACCCGGGGATTTTTGTTTGGTGGAGGGTTTTTTTTAAGAAAAAATTTTCTTTTCCAAAAAGTTAAATTTTGGTTTCATCTGACCAGAGCACCTTTTCCCCAGGATGGTTTTGTGGCAAACTTTAAACAAGACTTTTTATGGATATCTTTGAGAAATGGCTTTCTTCTTGCCACTCTTCCATAAAGGCCAGATTTATGCAGTGTATGATTGATTTTTGTCCTATGTAATCTCTGCAGTTCATCCAGAGTGATCATAGGCCTCTTGGCTGCATCTCTGATCAGTCTTCTCCTTGTTTGAGATGAAAGTTTAGAGGGACGGCCGAGTCTTGGTAGATTTGCAGTGGTCTGAAACTCCTTCCATTTCAATATGATCGCTTGCACAGTGCTCCTTGGGATGTTTAAAGTTTGGGAAGTCTTTCTGTATCCAAATCCGGCTTTAAACTATCCCACAACAGTATCAGGGACCTGCCCTGTGTGTTCCTTGGTCTTCATGATGCTCTCTGCGCTATCATAGAGCAGGTGCATTTAGACGGAAACTTGATTACACACAGGTGGATTATATTTATCATCACCATCAGTCATTTAGGACAACATTGGGCCCTCTAGCCTGTGTGTTCAAGGCAGGACTGCCTCTGGCGCTCCGCTCTGCTTATCTGCCTACTAAGCCTTAAGCCTAGCAGGCGCCGGCCCATTGTGCTGACTTGGGCGGGATGATGATGTCGTATCATCGTGCCGCCCAAACCGCGCAAAGCCGGCCTGGAAGCTGAGCTGGGCGGGACACTGGCACAGGTGATTAAGTTTTTTCTTTTTTTTTTTTTTTTTTTTTAATTAGTGAAGGCTGCCTGCTTATATGGAGCCCCTATAAACTACTCTATTCCCTGCTATATATGGTCCCTATAGACTACCCTTAGCCCTGCCTGCCTATATATGGTCCCTATAGCCTACTCTAAACCCTGCCTGTCTAAATATATGGCCCCTATAGACTAAAGCCAAAAAAATTCTGGTCATTAACTACTTTTCAGGAGTTTGGCTTAAGGGGTTAAGCTGTAATTGATGTCCAAGGCTAGGTGACACCTAACTGAGACATTTAAATTTTTTCATGGTGTATACCCTGCACTGTTGTTGGCTTTTGTTTCATTAAATTGAATGCAATGAGTTAAATGGCCGACTTTCAGGATAAAATATCATTGTATCATGAAATTTTTACGTTTTTAAAAGGTTTCACCCAGAAGCCAAATATCCCTAACTTTTTGTTTAGTAGCGTATTTGTCCACATTTTCCTGAGTGGGCACAGATATGTGAGATTTATTAGATTTTTTTAGGGGTTTTAATTTTAAGTAGGAAATGATGTGGCTTCTCATTACTATTTTAGAGGTTAGCCAGAGGAGTCTATATGGTTAATGTTATCCTCTTGGTGCTGAGACCAATTAGTTCACTAAGCAGGAAGGAAAGTACTGATTGTGGGATTGTTCTATCAGCTGAAATAGAGAATTTCCTGGGGGCATGGTATGAAATTAGGATTCAGTGGCAAAGGAAATAGAAGAGAATAGGTGTGTCAGGGTCAAAAGAAATAAATTCTAGAATGGCTTTTATGTACATGTGAGTAGTAAGTATAGTCCCTCGTGGACAAATTCAAAGTACACGAATGATCATAGAGTGTGAAGTGGTCCGTAAGAGAAAAGGAGAGTGGGTGTAGTCTGTAGGTCAGGAAGCATATGGGTTGATCTATCAATTTCAGTATGTAGTGTCCTATTAAAATCTTCTCCAATTATTGGCATGTGGAGTTGATTGCTTAGAAAGAAGTGAAACAGGGATAAATATAATTCAGTGTTTGGTTGATTTGGGGCATAGGCAGAGTGAATATCTAGTACAGGGGTCTGCAACGTCGGCTTTTACGTTGGGAAACTAATCTCCCACCCCCACTGAATAGAATTTTTAAAAATTAAGGGAGAATATTTTTCCCAACAGCTGGAGAGCCGACATTGCAGACCCCTGATCTAGTGGATCAAATAGTAACATCTATGAATAGATGCCTTGGAGATTTGACAAAAAAAATTTCATTCAATACTTTGAACCAAATAAAGGTAAAAAAGCAGCCAAAAGTTCCATGAGCAGATGAATCTGACAAATGATTTGTGAAACCTATAGGTTTGTGAAACCTATAGGGGTTTTTTCCCTAAATAAAATTGCCCTGAAGTAAAATTGAGTGGGGAACTTGAAAAAGAAATAAAAACCTTTCCCATTCATTTTTTTTAAAAAATTCTGCCGTTTTTGTTTTAGCTGTCCTTTGTGATCCATTGTTTACAGCTCATCTCCAGGGGATACGACCAGGGCTGAGAGCCCCTCAGTCCTGGTCACAAAATGCTCAGACATCACCTTCCTCTCAGGCAGACTGAGTGTTCAAACAAACGGGTGCTGTCACTCTACTCCCGTCCTCTGTACTCCTTAGTAATTAGTCAAACAGTGCAAATAAATAAAAAAAGAAACCTAAATGAGGTTTGTGCATTGATAAAGAGAAAAATAAAAAAACACAGGTTTGGTTCCTGCAGGGATTTGAACCCAGGACCCTTGTGCTGTGTAGCAAAAACTTTACCTCTCAGCTACTCACAATGCTTTATATAAACAGATCTTTCTTTGACTAGAGAGAGGAAAGGGCCTGGTGATGTCATCTTGCTGGGTCACATGATATGCAAGTCAAACAAATCACACATGCCCCCTTCTGAGCATACAGAGCTGAAGAGCTTGATGCAGGAGGTATGAGATGAGATCGTGGCAAAACCCCTTTAATAAACAAGTCCCACAACAAAAGATGCATTCCATTCAGGCTACAGCTGTCTCCTAAGAAAAAGGTGCATTTGTACCTGTAGAACCTGATGTTTTGGTCAACTAGGATATTGCATTCAGATGTAAAGTCCTTCAATTAGTTTTTCCCCCTGAAAACCAGTAGTTCTAAAATCTGCTGTCATGGTGACGACTGGAGGAAAGTGTTGTTACATATACTGCTTATTTGGATTTCTGGAACTCTCTTTGATAGTGCTGAGCTTTCAGTTCCCGTTTTACTTTAATGTGTTGTCTTTGCATTTCTAATGCATAGATTTTTGTCACAGAGGCAGGGCGATCCTAGGTGAGCTGTCATGGAGACTTCCAGGACACTGAATTACCAGCAAGTGTAATTCGACCTTATAGTTGCAATTCATAGAGCCTGTGCTTTTGACTGGGAAACTTTAACCCCTTCCTGACAGTCGGTCATAATAACATGGCTCTTAATTTCTTTTCTTCCCCAACTTCTAATAGTCATATCTTTTTTATTTTTCCATTAACATAAACATATGAGGGCTTTTTTGTAAGACAAGATGTACTTTTTACATACCATAGGAAAACCCCCAAAAATTCTAAGTGTGAATAAATGTGAAAAAAAAAAACTTGTTATGTGTTTGCGGAGGTTTTGTTAGTATGATATTCACTCTTCAGTATAAATGATGTGTTATCTATATTCCGCAGTTTGATACAATTCTGACAATACCAAATATGTAAGTGTAATGACTATGCCTGTTCATGGCTGTTTTTGGCACCTGAATTATGTGTTTTCTTTGTACTAGTCTGAATTTTGGCTGATCACAGTACTGAGTGTGGGATGATAGGTTCTCCACCACACCTGTCTGGTTACTTCTGCTAGTCCTAGTGCTGGACTGCAGATAGTTAAACTGAGTGGTGATAGACAGTTGCCTTCAACACTCATCTTTCTTCCCTGCCAGTCTGTGTTCTGTGTGGTTTGGATGTCATAGGCCCAATCACGCCCTGGTTTACTGATCTTTTTGCCTGTCCTTCAGACCTCCGTTTTTTGCCTACCGTCTTTGAACTGTACTTTGCTATCTCCGGTTGGACCTGGATTTTGCCTGACTATTCTTTATTGTGTTTGTCTCTCTTGTTTCTTCTGCGTTTCACTTTAACAATGAAGGGAATGTCGCCTAGTTGTCACCAACCACTTAGGGTGCTTTCACACGGTGTGGTTTTGGTGCGTTTTTTTTGGATGTGTTTTTTGTGCAACAATGTATATCATTAATGGCTGTACCTTCCTGCACAAAATAACGCACCAGAAACACCAAAACCGCACCGTGTGAAAGCACCCTTAGGGTCAGGCTGGCAAGTAGGCAGGTACAGCTCTGGGGGGGCCTAGCACTACGGCTCACTGGCTTTCTTTTCCTTTCACCCTATCATAGTCCTGGGGCCCCTCACAATAGGCTTTCCATTATGTTTTAGTACTTTAAAAAAAAAAAAAAAAATACAAACATTCTCTCCCTCTTAAATTTTTTTCACTTCAGTGCTGTTTTTTGCAACCAATAGCTTTTTTGTTCTTCCACCTATGGACCTGAGTGAGTCTGCATTTTTTTTTCCTCATTCAAAGAAACTTTATTGAAATACATAATGTACATAGTAGGATACATGTGAAGTTATAGAGGAGGATTGTATCCAAAAGTAGTACAGAGCAAAATAACATACGGAACACCAACAGCATCTGCATTTTTTGCACACTGAAGTGTAATCTTTATTGGTACCATTTTGGCGTTTGGAATTTTTTTTCTTCTATGGTGTTCAGCATACAGGATGAACATTATATTTTAATAGATCGTACTTTTACAGATGTGGTGATACCAATTATATGTAACTTTTTTATTAGTAAAATGACAAAAGGAAGGATTTTAATTTTTAAGATTCTTAATTTTTTCTATACTTTTAAAACATTTGTTTTTCTAATTTTTCACTTTAACAATGAGTCCCACTAAGGTACTTAACTACTAGAGGGCTGAATCATTTGTATACTCTTTTGCATTGTATAAACAATGCAAAAGGGTGTACCAATATGGCAGTTCTATTAGTTTCTGCTTGGGACCTAAACATGACAGCTTCATTAGTCTTCCAGTTGCCATGTCAATTGGTAGTATTTCAGAAGGTCAAGAACTGCCAGACTCTTCTGTGCCTTTACAACTTAACTTTTCTTTATAAATTTTTGTCTTGCTGTGCTGATATATCAGCTCGGCCCCATTCACTTGAGAGTTGAAATTTGTGCAAAGAGTATTTCGTTTTCTTAAAAGTCTGAAGGTTATTTGAAAATAACAAGACTATTTCTGTACAGCACTGTAGAGTATGGGTCTGGCTGCTGTTCCAACCACTTAAAGAGACTTTAAAGACTTTTCTCAAATACATGTCAAATACATGTCATTAGAAAATCAGAGGGTTTACCTCAGTATTACAGGGGGACAGATTTTACTTTCACTTTGTAACTCAGGAGATCCTACAGAAGGTTGTGGAAGAAACCAACTGTGCAGGGGGAGCTGAGGGCATAGCTGCTTGTAAAGGATAATTTGAGTCTCTCACTACATACAGTACAGCAGGCACAGCACACTGAGGACATAGTGTGACAGAGTTTTACTGTTGCTTCAGCCCCTCCTCCCCTAAACACACAGGCATCTATATTGCACTGCTGCTGGTGTGCACATGATGTAGGCTTACAGGCTCCCCCCTGTACAGTGGGCTCTCCCAGCTCAGAAGTAGTCAACTGTTAACATAGTGATCCATCAAGCTGTCATGTGCTGACTTGGCCCAACTTCAGAGCTGTCTTAAAGGGTCAGCGCTTTATTTAAAAACTGAATTACAGGTGAAATGCTTTGATTTTCCTAATGAAGCATATTTGAGAAAGTGTTCTAGTCTTTTAGTCTTCTGTTACTTCATGAGGTTTTTCTAAAGGTGATAGGTACTCTTTAAGGAGTTCTTCCATTGCTGACAATTGTCGGCTTAGACTCTGCTTACACCTGCACCATGGTTTCTAGCAAAATCCACAATGCATTGCCAGATCCACTTATTATACCACTGATTTACAGTGTGGTTCTTCAGGTTCGACCAAGGTGTTCATCTTTTCTAGCACCACATAGAATGAAACTTCCAATGCAGATGTGAGCACAGCCTTATAATAAGCCCAATATATCAGCTTTTTCTTCTGTATTATAGCAAAGTATAACTTTGTTGCAAAACTTTAGGTGGACCCTCAATCAGAGGCCAATCTCCAATTATCTGGGGGATTCATATTCTTTTTTTTTTCTCTCTTGTTAAAGGAGGTCGGTTGGGCCCAGTGAGAGGCCCTTGAATTGGCTCTATTGAGAGGAAGGTTAGTGTTTGGACTGCCGATTTTGGATCACGTTGAAAGTCGTGGGCAGCTTAAACATCTTTTGATCAAAATATGTGAACCGAGAGTCTCAAAGTTTTTTCAGCCTTATAATAAGCCCAATATCAGCGTTTTCTTCTGTATTATAGCAAAGTATAACTTTGTTGCAAAACTTTAGGTGGACCCTCAATCAGAGTCCAATCTCCAATTATCTGTGGGATTCATATTCTTTTTTGGTATTAGTTTCCCCCTGTGAAAGAGGAAACTTTATCCTTTTACCCTCTGGGCCCCACCTGAACTGGGAAGAGACAAAGACCATTGGTGTGAGCTTACTTAGGTCTCCCTTTTCTTCAGGGTGGGGTCTTCAGGAAGATGTTTTTATTGGTAAACATCTGGGATACACCTTTACAATGTAATGCCAATAAAATAT
The DNA here is from genome assembly GCA_025379985.1 of Phyllomedusa bahiana. Taxonomy (NCBI): domain Eukaryota; kingdom Metazoa; phylum Chordata; class Amphibia; order Anura; family Hylidae; genus Phyllomedusa; species Phyllomedusa bahiana. Next base: position 85,113 of record JAODAL010003835.1, on the reverse strand, counting down.
TAGAAATGTTAATTAGCTCATTGGCCAAATAGAATCATGTTTTGGCAAAACATACTTAAAAAGAATATATGAAGCACAGGATTATGTTACTAAGCTCTTAAAGAAACATAACTTGTTTGTCCACTTGCAATTTCAGCATTGTTATTCTTTGATTTTGTCTATGTTTTGTTTGAGGAAGTAAAAGTGATTCTTATGCTCATGTCATAAAACCCAAAACAAAAATATATATTCATTATATCAAAAATTATTTAACACAAATACAAGCAGATACAAGATGGCTCTATGTGGAGCAGATTTATGTTTAAACAATGGCACCTTAGTTAAATTCTTCCACAATAGTCTGGTTGAGCCTTCCCTATTCATGAAATATCAATTCAAAAATGATAGGTGGACGTAGTTTTTTTTTTTCCTTCTTTTCATCATGAACTGGTATTACAACCAAATCTTGCATATAGAAAAACCTTTGCAAAAAACAGCTGAACAGGCAGCTTTCTAGTACTCTGATCTACAGTATCAGGTTTCTGGACCTCTGCCTAGTTTTTTGGTGCTATTATCAGTATAAGAATTGTTCCTTAATGCTAGCACATGAAGTAATAACATCAACATGCCCTGTACTCTCTGTAAAGGTAATTGAGTCACATTCCAGAAACATGGCAAACCTGTTGAATTATTCCTACTATCCGGGACATAAGCCTTTATTGTCAGGTGGTTGTGATCTGGTTCTTAGGGAAAAGTATGAGGCAAAAGATAGGAATCGTATAAGCCAATTAAACTCTTAGTAACCAGTTTATTTTAGGCCTCAATGACGAAGTATTTTATTTTTGGTTTTTTTTCCATTGTCACACTCTAGGAGGCGTAACTTTTTTTTATCTTTTTGTCGATGTAGCCATTATGTGGGCTTGCTATTAAAAGCACCAATAGGTCACATAGAGAGTTATTCCGCCTTTTTAAAATTTTTCTAATCGTTTTTTTAGTTTATGATGTGCACCGTGCTGTAAAAATAGTAGAAATAGTAGTAAAACTTTATTCTATTGATCACTATGTATAGTTTCTATATTTTTTGAAAATTATTTCTGTACAATAAAAACTTTTGTGGTGTTAAATTCCCACCCCCCATAATTTTTTTTTTTTCTGTAAATGGAGCCTTTTTGTGGTTTTTTTTTTTTAATAAAATTGAGTTTCGTTGTACTTTTGGGAAATTGTTCTAGCCGCTTTCAAATTTTTTTTTTTTGAAGTAAAACGGACAAAAAAAAACACCCAGTTGAATTTTTTTTTTATTTTTGCAACATTTACTGTGTGGTATAAATAATTGATCTTTTTAATAAGGAAATTTCCGGTAAAAAAAATTGGTAACACTCCCCCTTCGGGAAAATTTCTTTGTTTTTTCCCTTTCAGGTTTAAAATTTACCCATCAAATGCAACCAAATGAGATAGCTTTTTTGGATTTTTCCTTCCCATGGAGGACAAACAATTTGGGAAAGGGTTTACACCCTTTGGGTTCTTAAAAAACGTTTTGGAAAACAGGGTTTTTACAGGGCCAAATGGGCTCCCCATGCCGCAAAACACTGGGGTCCGTTCCCCCCGGGGAAGAAACATCGGGCCAGAAGAGCATGTACATACAACACAGATTTTGAAAAAGAAAAAGCATATATAAATAAAAAAAACTAACTGCTAGAGGATACACTAAAAAATTGCTACTAGAAGCAGAACAAAAAATTAAAAGTGACACAGCGTTCTTTTGAAAAAAACCAAAAAAAAAAAACTGTAAAAAATGCATAAAAAATTTTTTTTTTTCTTCCCCATGTTTAGTGAAAAATTTTAAAGCTATAAAAAAATTTTCATAAAAAAAGAGGGCCAAGAGGGGAAAAAAAATTTTAGGCAAAAAAAAATTTTCCTAGCCTTTTTGAGACCGAGAAAAAAAAGTAGGCCCAATTTGGGGTTTTACTTTTTGGGCTTCTTCCATGGGGGAAAAGAAACAGATTTTAATGTATGAAATTTTTTGGTTTTTAAAAATTTTAAGAATTTTTTTTTAAAAAGAAAAGGGGAAAATTTAAAATTTATGTCTTGTTTTACTAATCTGCGGGGACACATCGTCCCGGTATATGCCTTAGTTTTGCCGGGGGTTTTTGTACTACATTTTTTGGGTAGACTATAGGGAAAAGTAAAAAATAGAATTGCAGAGCATATTTTGGGCATTAATAACCAACGTACCAAACTTTAACAGGAGCAATAAGCTTTTTTTTGAAAAAACATGGGGGTTTTCCACAAAAAGCTTAGTTTTTTTCAATTTTTGAACGGGTTTTTAAATCAAAAAGGGAGGAGGAGTTTGGGGAAAATTTTAAAGTTAGGGTCAGAGAAGCCACGGGGTTTTTTAGAACTAAAAAACTACATTTCCAAAGGCCCTTAAATTTCAAAACCTTTTTATTGTAAAACCCCTAAATTTTGTAAGCATAAAAATATTGGCTTTTTTACCTTTAAATTGAAAAATTTATGTTTTTTTCATATTTTTTTTTTAAATCTTTTTTATTGTGTGTTGTAGTTTACCCCCAATGCTGTTTCAAGGGCTCAGTTTTGAAAAAAAAAATGGGCAGCTAAACCCCCAAAAACACAAAATTTTCTCTGGATGTTTTGTTTTTTTATATGTTTAAATAAAGTTTTTAAAGGTTTTTATTTGCGGGAAATTGTGAATTCCCTTTGGGAAAAAAAACTGATCATTTTATAGCTTAGGTTATTATTGGAATCTGGTATAGTATGTTTTTATTTTATGCATATAAAAAGGCTTTTGCAAGGATATATGGAGATTTTATTTTTTTAATTTACTCTTCAGTAAGCGTTTCAGGCATACATTAAAGGCAGACATGGGGGCCTTTATTAGGCCCCTAGCTGCCATGAAAAAACTATTGACATCCCATGATTACATTGAGGGTGTGCCAATAGATTAACTAAGGGAACCCACTTAGATGTCACGGTTAATATTGACTGCTGCATCTAATGGTTCCATGGTCAGGACTGGGGCTTCATAAAGCTGAGCTTGTGCTTCCCCTTACACAGTTCGATTTTGCCAGCTTATTCCTGCCCTGATACAAAAAGGAATATTGGCAGGATTAATGAACTTAATTGACCACAATAAGTTGTATCTGTTGTCACTAAGGTATTAATATATATACAGCAAGAAGATTAGAGCACAATGTAAATGTTTTCTCATGTTAATAAATGTTAAAAAGACTACTAACAACTTAAGATATTCTTTCCCATCCCATTGTAACAAATGCCATATGTGAGACTCAATGTCAGTCAAAATAATTCTGTTTTAGACACCAAGCACGTGATGGATTTTTACAGGGTGAGTCCAAATCCTGGCAACAAGACACAGTTACTACCTGAAAATATAGAATCTAAAATGAATGTAATAATGTTCATAAAATTTCACTGACACAAGGCCAAGCTTACAGCTCAATGGCTATACAATTAACTACTCTCAGTAGGGGGCAAAATGAATGTCACGATCCGCGGTAGTGGAGCCATGCCAGGGAGCGGACTCTAAGTAGGTCCCGGTTTTCACCAGAGCCCGCCGCAAAGCGGGATGGACTTGCTGAGGCGGGATTCTACCAGGTCTCTTCCAACGACGTGACTTGCTTGTGATGGCAGCCAAGGGTGAGCGTGGTACAGAATTGTGAGGCGTAGACATACTCGGGGACAGGAAATAAGGTCAAGACAGGCGGCAGAGGTTTGTGGTCGAGGGACGTAGTCAAGAAGGTACGGTACACGGTATGACGGAAGACTTACGCAATAGGCACTAAAGATCCGGCAGGGTAACCAGGAAGAGGCAGGCTTAAATAGGGGCAGCGACCGGCAATAGCAAATTACTGGTGCGCTGGCCCTTTCAATTTAACACTGCCGGCGCGCGCGCCCTAGGGAGCGGGACCGCGACCGCGCATGCCGCAGGACAGAGACTGCAGCAGGAGCGCGGCCGAGTAAGTGTGCAGGGGAACGATCGCGCCCATGACCCGATGTGCTGGTCGCGGTGCCGGCCGGCAGTGGGGCACAGATGCGCCCGCGACCGGGGATGAGGGTTGCAGGGGCATCCGTGACAGTACACCACCTTTGGCCTCCCCCTCTTTCTGACCTGAAGGAATTTCCGGATTACATTATGGTCCAGAATAGTGTCCTCTGGCTCCCAGGACCTCTCTTCCGGCCCGAAACCCTTCCAGTCGATGAGGAAATGACGCTTCCCTCTAATGGTCTTCATGGCCAAGACCTCTCTTATGGTAAAGATGTTGGTGGCATCTGCTATAGAAGTTGAAAGAGCAGCTTTCCGGGAGAAGCGATTCAGGAGAGACGTGGAAGGAGTTCGGGAAACGCATCGTGGGGGGGAGCCGAAGCTTGTAGGCCACTGGGTTGATGCGCTTGAGAACCTCGAATGGTCCCAGGAACCGGGGTCCCAGTTTACAGCTGGGGATCTTAAGGCAGATGTACTTCGCTGATAACCACACCTTGTCTCCGGGAGAGTAGACTGGGGAAGGTCTTCTCCATTTGTCTGCTTGCCTCTTCATGCGGGCAGCAGCCTGTTGCAGAGACAGGCGTGTCTGATCCCAGATAACCAATAGGTCGCGGACCAGATAATCCACGGCCGGCACTTCAGAGGGCACCGAGATGGGCAGGGGTGGGCGTGGAAGTTGTCCATAGATGATGAAGAAGGGAGCGGACCCAGCAGACTCCGAGTCTAAGGAATTATACGAGAATTCAGCCCAGGGTAACAGATTAGCCCAGTCGTCTTGACATGCCGAAACAAAATGGCGTAGATAGTTGCCCAGGACCTGATTAAGCCACTACACTTGTCCATTGGTCTGTGGATGGTATGCCGAGGAGAAGCCCAACTTAACCTGTAGCTGGGCACAGAGGGAGCACCAGAACTTGGACACGAATTGGACTCCACGGTCCGAGACAATATGCAGAGGAAGTCCAAGCAAGCGGAAAATGTGCTGGAGGAACAGGCTGGCAAGACGAGGAGCAGAAGGGAGACCTGGCAGAGGAACTAAATGGGCCATCTTTGAGAAACAATCTGTGACTACCCACACCACGCTATTACCAGAGGAAGGAGGGAGATCCATGATAAAATCCATAGCCACATGAGTCCAAGGGAAGTTGGGGATTGGTAGTGGCTGAAGCAAACCCGCCTGCTTGTGACGAGGAGACTTGTTCATGGCACAGGAAGTGCAAGATGCTATGAATGCACGAACATCTTTAGCGAGGTCAGGCCACCAACAGAAGCGAGAGATCAGGGAGCAAGACTTTTTGTACCCCTGGATGTCCAGCCATTTGAGAGCAATGTCCCCAATTAAGTATCCTCCTCCGCAGAGCCAGTCGAACATAAGTTTTGCCCGGAGGGATTTGTCGAAGATCTACCGCTGCAGCGGAGATTAGTCGTTCAGGAGGGATGATGTGCCGTGGTGCGGGTTCATCCCCTATCACGTTTGAAGCCCGGGAGAGAGCATCCGCCTTGACATTCTTTTCAGCTGGGCGAAAATAAATGAGAAAGTAAAATTGGGAAAAGAAAAGTGACCAGCGGGCCTGCCGGGGATTTAGCCGTTGGGCCGTCTGCAGATAGAGGAAATTTTTGTGGTCGGTGTACACGTTGACCGGGTGACAAGCTCCATCGAGGTGATAGCGCCATTCCTCGAAAGCCAGCTTGATGGCCAGTAATTCCCGGTCACCAATGGAGTAGTTCCTCTCTGTGGCTGAGAAGGTTTTGGAAAAAACCCCGCATGTGAGGGTCTTGCCTTTGGGCTCTTATTGAGTAAGTACAGCCCCGGCCCCCACCGAGGAGGCGCCGACCTCTAGAAAGAACGGTTTCTCCTTATCTGGCTGGGAGAGTACGGGTGCAGAGGTAAAGGCCAACTTCAACTTAGAAAAGGCTTCTTCTGCCAACAGCGGGCAGAGCTTCGGATTAGCATTCTTCTTGGTTAGTGCCACTATAGGTGATACCAGCAAGGAGAAATGGGGGATGAACTGTCTATAATAGTTGGCGAAACCCAAAAATCTTTGTATGGCTCGGAGACCCACAGGTCATGGCCACTGTAGAACGGCAGACAATTTCGCGGGGTCCATTTGTAGGCCCTTGACCGAAATGATGTAGCCGAGGAATGGAAGACTTTTCTGATGGAATAGGCACTTTTCGGGCTTGGCATAGAGGCAGTTAGCCCTTAACCGCTTGATAACCTGTCGCATATGGATTTGATGGGACCCAAGATAGTCAGAGAACACCAGGATGTCATCCAGATACACGACTACACATGTGTACAGGAGATCCCTGAATATGTTGTTGACAAATTCCTGGAAGACGGCAGGTGCATTGCAGACTCCGAAGGGCATAACAAGGTACTCGAAGTGCCCGTCGCGGGTATTGAAGGCAGTCTTCCATTCATCACCCTCATGAATCCGAATGAGGTCGTAAGCCCCTCGCAGGTCCAATTTATTAAATATCTTGGCTCCCCGAAGCCGGTCAAAGAGTTCCGTGATTAAGGGCAGTGGGTAGCAGTTCTTTACGGTAATTTTGTTAAGCCCCCAGTAGTCAATGCAAGGATGGAGGAAACCATCCTTCTTTTTAACAAAAAAGAACCCGGCCCCTGCTGGAGAGGAGGACTTGCGTTGAATCCCTTCTGGAGATTCTCCTTGATGTAGGCAGACATAGTCAAGGTCTCTGGTACCGACAGTGGGTAGAGCCTGCCCCGTGGAGGAGACGTCCCGGCAGAAGGTCAATAGGGCAGTCATAGGGGCGATGAGGAGGCAATGTCTCCGTTTGCTTCTCGGAGAAAACGTCCGCAAATTCTTGATATGGAGAGGGAAGGCCCGCCACAGGCTAAGACGGTACAGGAGGAAAAGCGGAATGCCCCGGGTGAGGTGCCACACCAGACAGCGAGACTGACACTCTGGCCCCCAACGCAAGACTTCGCCCATCTGCCAGTTGAGCACGGGAGCATGGCGCCGCAGCCATGGGAGACCCAGAAGAATGGACGAAGAAGACCGGGGTAACACGTAAAACGCAAGTCTCTCCTTATGCAGTGCCCCCACTTGAAGGAACAGAGGTTCATACGGAACCGGACTGGATCACTGAGGATCTCCCCACTGACAGAGGAGATGACTAGGGGTTTCTCCAGGCGGACCACAGCAAGTTATGCTGGGACACTAAGGCAGCATCCAGGAAATTTCCAGCTGACCCAGAGTCCAGGAAAGCAGAAGCTTGAACCCGGATACCTGATCCAGTGCCGAGTAGAACGGGTATGGTCAAACGAGGAGAGGCCTTGCTCTCACCTAGGGACGCCTCTCCCACGTATCCTAGGTGCGTGCGTTTCCCGAACGCTGAGGACGAAGTGGGCAGCCCCAGCAGAAATGTTCGGTGCTGGCACAATAGAGGCATAGGTTTTCTTCACGCCGCCGGGTCAGCTCCTGTGGAGTCAAGCTCTGTCCACTTGCATGGGTTCCTCAGTAGCAGGCAGGGAGTACAATTGTGGTGGCCTCTGGAATACAGGAGCTAGCCAGGGAAACTGACGACCCCTGGCAGGTTCGTGTTCCTGAAATAGTTCTTCTCGCCGTTCAGGAAAACGGATATTGATCCGAGTGGCTAAAGAGATTAGGTCATTCAAGGAGGAAGGCGGATCACGGGTAGACAAGGCATCCTTGATCTGGCTGGAGAGGCCTTTCTTGAAGGTGGCGGCTAAAGCCGCATCGTTCCATGACAGTTCCGAGGCCAGGGTGCGGAACTGTACCACGTAATCGCCCACCGAGGAGTAACCTTGACGTAGAGTAATTAAGGTGGTTTCAGCAGAAGAGGCTCAGGCAGGTTCCTCAAACACGTTGCGGAACTCTGTGAGGAAGGCGGCGAGAGTAGCCGTGACCGGATCATCTCTGTCCCACACAGAGGTAGCCCAGGTCAGAGCTTTCCCGGAAAGAAGTCTGACTACGAACCTTGGACCTTTCCGTAGGGAATTGGTTCCCCATTAACTCGATGTGCAGGGAACATTGGGTGATGAAGCCCCTGCAAGCCTTGGAGTCCCCATCAAACTTAGACGGCATAGACAAACGGAGCCTTGGACCAGCAGCCGGTGCGGAAGCCGAAGGAACAGCGGAAGCCACAGGAGCGGGTCGTTGCTGCTGGGTGGCCAGGCACTGCTGCATCATGGCGGAGAGGTGGCTGAGTTGCTGGGCCTGCTGTGCGATCTGCTGGGATTGCTGCGCCACGATGGTGGTTAGGTCAGCGACGCTAGGCAGAGGCACCTTGGCGGAATCCATGGCCATGGCGGAATCCATGGATCTTACTGTCACGGGCAGCTGTAGTGGATCCTCTGGACCACCGCAAGCGGTGGCGTAATACACGCAAGGGAGCGGAATCTAAGTAGGTCCCGGTTTTCACCAGAGCCCGCCGCAAAGCGGGATGGACTTGCTGTGGCGGGATTTTACCAGATCGCTTCCACTGACGTGACTTGCTTACGATGGCAGCCAAGGGTGAGCGTGGTACAGAATCGTGAGGCGTAGACGTAGTCGGGGACAGGAAATAAGGTCAGGACAGGCGGCAGAGGTTCATGGTCGAGGGTCGTAGGCAAGAAGGTACGGTACACGGTATGACGGAAGACTCAGGAACGCTTTCTCAATAGGCACTAAAGATCCTGCAGGATAACCAGGAAGAGGCAGGCTTAAATAGGGGCTGCGGCTACACATAGCAAATTACCGGTGCGCTGGCCCTCTAAATTTAACACTGTCGGCGCGCGCGCGACCGCCCTGGGGAGCGGGACCACGCGCGCCGCGGGACAGAGACTGCAGCAGGAGCGCGGCCGGGTCAGTGTGCAGGGGAACAGGCAGGGGAACGAGCGCGCCCACGATCCGACATGCGAGTCGCGGCGCCGCCTGGCTGCGGGGCACGAATGCGCCCGCGACCCGGGCAGGGTGGCAGGGGCATCCGTGACAATGAGCCTGAGAGAAATTTTTACAGGTGCAGCTCACTAGTGAACAATTGCTCACACACCCATCCACTAGGGGGGCAACAACCCAGTAAAAAAAACCTGTACATTACATAAGTACCCGTTTATACCCGCTAATTGGAAATCCACAATACAACACACGGGAAACTGCACAAATACAGAAATATTGATAAACAACCACTTATACACCTACTATTGATTATGGGGGTTATTGATAATATTATAATTGCATATAGATAGGATTTATAAAGGGTGCCAATTATACCGTTCCGTGTGGTACACCATGCTTGCTTACAACCAATTGATGATGCCCCTATTATTCAATTGGGCGGGTTGTCCAGCATATTTCAAGTGTCAAACACAAAATATTGACACTCTCTGCTCCCCAGTATCACTGGGCGAAACCAAATACTGAAAAAATATAAAATATGAGGTATTAGTTTGGCCAAATTATGCAAACTTGCAAACCATGTCAAGGGTCCTCATTGTCTTGTGAGTCCATACACTAGCTTTACTATTAATTTACAAAAAAGTAAATGGCTATAACATGAACTATTGCCAGGAAGAGGCAATATAAGGCCCAGTGCTACCGGGGAGAATTTTTTACAGGTGCAGCTCCCTATTTAATACTATTGCCTCCTACTGGGAATAGTTCATTGTACAGTATAGCAATAGAGCTGTAAGTATGGCCTTGTGTCTGTGTTTTGAAGTTATTAATGGTAATGTTATAGGCACTAATCCAGTTCCCATACTTTTCAAATAAGCCCAGTTACACATAGAACAGTCTTGCTAATTGGAATCCAATTAGGAGCACATCCATATAGTCTAATCTCCTGACTTGTCATTCAGCCGGGTATTAGTCACCTGTGACCATCTAATTGAATTTTATATTGCATACTGATTTGACAGTCATAGTCTTTTCAGGCACTATAAACTTATATAAGTCTATTCTGCTGAACTTTTGGAGGTCCGGTCCACTAAAATGCGCCAGTATTTCAGTTCTTTGAAACACAAACCACGTAAGTGATAAAGTTGTTACATTTTTATTTTTACCTTAATTAGTATTTTAGATCACCCTAAAAAGCACTATTTAAACATCAATTACATATCATGGGGCAATTAAGAAAAATAGCTGGCTCAGCAAATTACAGTATTTAATAAAACAATTGTTAAATTTCACTATGAATTCCCATTAACTCGCTAATAACACCTAATTCTTTTTGGTTTATGTTTTTTAACAAGTAGGTAAAAGGCACCTTCAAAACCTGTGAAACCTGCCTAATTTTTGTCTACTACATACTTTCTTTTTTGGCAATTTTATTGCTATTTTTAGGATGAAAGTGTTGTAATGTGAATAACTCATTATATAAAGGAATCAGCCAGTAACAATGTTACGTTAAATGATTCCAGAGCTGTCACTATAAAGCGTGCACCATCCACTCTCATCTCAGACCTGTTTGGCTAGTTTCTGACAATTTGCTGCTAACAGATAACAGGTTAGAAGTCCTAAGGCAGTTCCCACATGGCAGAGCGGGACATTCCTGAAATGCTCCTTCTGAAATTTAAGCTGAATTAACCTAAAGTGCAGAACAGTCAAGTCCCACTTTAGACTGGTCTGAGCTGGAGTCTCAGACTTTAAAGAGAAGACAAAATTTGGATACTTGAAAGAAGCTACAATTAGCACAAAGACTACAAATCAGAAGTGTTTGAGCCATGAACCTGGTAGGTGGAACATTGCAGTTAGTTTATTTGTCGTTGTGTCAATTTTGTACAATAACATCCATAGTGGTGCTGTGTGATATCACTTCCTACCTGGTACTACTAGTTTTGGATAAGTTTACTACTTGATTAAAAATTAGACAATAGTAGCGATGCTGGTGCTGAATGAAAGCACCACCTTCCTGTTACTACTAATTTTGGAAAAGTTTACTACTTGATTCAGATTGCAAAATAGCATCACCTTCCTTTAACTACTAGTTTTGGATAACTTTACTAATTCAACTAGCGTGTACAATAACTTGTATGCTGCTGCTATGTGAAAGCATCACATTCCTGTTACTACTAGCCTTAGATAAGATTACCACTTGGATTAGATTGTGCAATAATTTGTATGCTGCTGCTGTGTGAAAGTATCGCCTTTCTGTTTCTACTAGTTTTAGATAAATTTACCATTTGTATTAGGTTGTACAAAACATGCATGCTGGTGCTGGAGGAGAGCACCACCTTCCTTTAACTACAAGATTTGGATAACTTTACTAATACAAATAGAGTGAACAAAAACATCTATGCTGCTGCCGTGTGAAAGTATCACCTTCCTGTTACTACTAGCCTTAGATAAGTTTACCACTTGAATTATATTGTACAATAGCATGTATGCTGGTGCTGGAGGATAGCACCCCCTTCCTATTACTACTAGTTTTAGATAAGTTTACTACTTGATTCATATTGTAACATAGCATCACCTTCCTGTAACTTCTAATTTTGGATAACTTTGCCATTTCAATTAGATTGTACTCTCTATGTTGCTACTGTGTGAGAGAAACACCCTACTGTTGCTACTAGTTTTAATAGAATTTATAATAGATTTTTCAGTACCATCCACATAAGTGCTGTGTGCTCGCATCACCTTCCTGATACTACTACTACTAGTTTTGGATACATTTACCACTTGAATTAGATTGCATTCTTAAAGTATTTGCACTTAGACTCTCATTTAAAGTGTTATTTGACAAAGAAAACTTAGCTTCATTTAGAAAGTAAACGTTCTCTACCTTTATACTTTTATTTACTTTTTATATGCTTATCTACTTAATAGCAGTACATTTCTGTATGCTCTTATTTCTACTAATGAATTACCATAGGCGTAATGTAACAATAATAATGCAATAATACATTTACAGAACATGTGATTTGACTTTAATGTACTCTACATTATTTTAATGAGCCCCAAGCTCATATAAAGCAGGTACAGATTTCCTTTCTATTGATGCATACAAGTTATATCATTAATTTTGTCATAGATTTCTATGATTTACCATTTATAAACAAGAAGCCCCTACCACCCTGTAGCTAAGGGAATTCATGTATGGGGTGTACCGCTCAAAACACTCAAGTGTTTATTCTGTACTACAATGCATTTGGAATTTTAGCTGGATTTCTAAATACAATTCGTGTGATTTTATATATGCTCTAGAACTGGCTGTTGATGGATAACGTTATTATTGGTGTATTTGGGCCAAGTCTAAGCAGTCTATACGAAGTTTAGTTCACACTGCACTTTGCCTCTGTGCTTGTCTTATATGTCAGGGAGTTATACTGTAGTATGCCAACTGATCAATAGAGTACCATATATACAAACATGTGCCAAAAAATCTCCTTTTTGGCATACTTTTTGCTGATATAAATTGGAATAGCTTTTTAAATTTTTTTAATGCATTGTCAACTACAATTTTTAATGCAGGAGATCCCACAAAAAACCTGCAGCAAGCAAAACAAATGTTTTTTTTCCAGTGTGAACTAATGACATGGGCACACAGTCACAGAGGTTGTATATGTATGGAGGCAAAATGTACATTAAACCTATACCTTGAAAAAGTGCAACAGATCTCAAACATCAGCTTTAGCTATATCATTCCAGGACAAACATAATTATATAAACACAAATGTGTGTTTAAACATTTGGGAGATTTTTCAAGGCTCAGCATATAGGCAGCACTTTGGTTTTCCATTTGTTTATATGCACATTATGTAGAGCATCTGCAACAATTATCATGTCCTACTAATTTTCACGTGATGTTGAAAACCATGGGGCATATCAAGGAGTGTGCTGAAAATTTGTTTCCATGTAATGTGGCTAATGCCGACCACATAAGCGGAGAGCCTAATGCCCATAGTCATCATTAGATAGAAAAAGATTTAGAGCAATTTGATAGCAGATACTAATGAGAAGGTGACCTGAGTCATGACTATGGCAGAACAGGTGGATTGGCTGCAACGTGCAGCTCTGGTCAACTAATGACCTGACATTTGGGACAAATAAAAACCATCTTTTGATGTCATTATTTGGTTAAGCCTTGCATGTAACAAATCTTTTATAATCTGTTGCATTACTTACTGTCACTACCATTAAATGATCAGTTTGCCTGTTTCAATGTATTCAGTTATGCTCTAGATGAGACTGACCGTGATGCTTGCTGTAGGTGGAATAGGAGTCTAGCTCCAAAGTTGAAACAACTAACAGTTAACACAACAGTCCAGTAAAAGGTTAAGATATTGAATAGCTATATATGTGTGTGTATAGTTAGTACAGTTGAAAAAACACACGTCCATCAAGTTTAAGCAAGGGTGAAGGAAGATAGGGAGGTAAAGGTAAAGGGAATTTTACTGCTTTTTTCCCCCATTGATCCAGAATATGGAACCCAAAATGCATAAACCAATCTGCCCTAGAAGGAATACTTTACTTGTCATCCCAGATTGTGATCAGATCTACATTTCAACAGTTATAAAAGTATTGATATTATTTTATTGTAAGTAATTGTCTAAGCCCTCAACTGTTCCTACTGTGATCAGCTTCTGAGACAGATATATCATGGATGTACAGTTCTTATGGTAAAGAAGGTTTGTCACCTCTGGAAACTGAACTCTTTAATTATCAATGTTGAGGGAATGTACCATTGTCTTTTTAGTGGGTTTTAAATGAAACCGTTTTTAAAAATACTTTTTGTATGAGGCATTTATGTATGTACACATTCACCAGGAAGGGCAATTCTATTTACACTGAAGCCGCACAATCTGCCCCCGTCTCACTAATAGCTAAATACATTTCCTGCAGTATTTTTTGTTAAGGTGAGAAGATTGCACTGCTCACATAAGGTATCACTGTCATGCGGTTGAGTTAATGAGGCACTTAGGTATATTTATAAGAGATATAGAGACAACTGTTAAAGCACAAGCAGTTCTTTTTTAAACCTGCTGTTCACCAAATTGGCACATGAGCACACATGTGAGGCCACTTCACTGATAAAATCTAGATTTCTCTTTACACAATCAAAATATTATATCTGCAGTTGCATTTCGATATTGATCTAAAATGTTTTACCAACATTGTTGTCGAGGTTTCCACAAACAGGCTGCAATTTCCGGTTGCTTTGCTTTAAACCCTTCTATCCAGTTCATCCCATGCAAGCATAATGTGGTTTAAGTCTGGAGAAAATGCAGGCCATTCCTTACCGGTGGCTTGTCTTGTTAGGTACCTAAGACATAAACTAGAAGTATATTTTAAATTATTGTCTTGGTAAAATGAACCCCTGACGGACTTAGCTTACACCAGAAGGTATTGCATGGCACATCAAATGCTGTGGTAGCCCTTTTTTTCCAGTGTGCCAGTCACTCTGTGCAAGTTGCTAACTGGATTCAGCAAAAGAGCCCCAGACCATCACGCAAAGTGAGGAATCATCATTTCACCTACTTGACAACGTACTGCTTGATGTACCAAAGATTTAAAATTTTTATTCCTTAAGACTATACAACCGTTCATCCACTCTTAAGTAGTCCATTTTGCAATCTTAGAAGTGGCTCTCATTAATACTCGACCTGTCAAACCTGCAAATAGAAGTTTTCTTTTTACAGTTAAAATGGAAACTTGTTTACTTCTTGCTGCAATAAATGGTGCTTAAAAATTCTAGGGCTGGTAGATGCCAATCACGCACACTGTTAATTCTCAAAAGCTTGTCATCTGAATTTGTAGTGGCTTTTAATCTTACAGGTCTCTTTTTTTCAGACTTTCCTACAGTTTCCAAGTGCCACTTGATGGTATAGGAAAGTGTCCTGACTGCCACCTTGGCTTTTTGGCAATCTCTCTGTAGGATAGACCAACACTTCTAAAGATAAGAATTATCAGTCTTCTTTTGTTAATGACCTTTTTCTAGTTATTATGATAGCAATATTTTCTGTCCTGATGAGTAAACTGTCCAAAACCAGCCGTAGATGATGCAATCTGTTCCAACCCTGGTTAAATACAATCAAAGCATTTGAAAGTAATCTAGTAGTTGACACCCCCTTAGGAGTAATTTGCTTCCAATTTCAAACCATAGCCATTTGCTTTCTGTGCTGAAAAGCAGCTCTTCTTGGTTTCTTTACTTTAGTTAAACAATATATTTCTAACGGCACACACAGATTTTTGATCGTGCAAAACAATATTTCTTTAATATTCAACATGTTAGTCACAGCATTCAAAATTCAATGAATGATCTGGGTCAGGTTAGTAACACCACAAAATTTCACAAAACAGGACCAGGTTAAGGCTGCTTTGGAGAGTAATGTGAGATAATAAAGGTCTTTGGTCCAGAACATTGCGGATATACTATATTGTCTATGAAATTTTGTGATGTTACTAACTTCACCCATATCATTAATAGATTTTTGCATGCTGTGACTAACACATTGAATAATAAACAAATGTTATTTTGCAAAAATCTGTGTGTGCCGTTGGAAATATATTGTTGAATTACTATTGGCAACGGGTACCACAGTGTCTGAAGAGAGTGCAAAACTATGAGACTCTAGACTTCACTTTAGTTAAAAGCAGAAATTCAGACTATTGTTGTGTTGAGGATAAAAATTTATATTATTTTTGTTTCTAACTTATTTTTGACCTTTGACCTATTTCACATGATTTAGTTTTTTTTTTTTTAGAAATGTCAAAAATAGCTAGAAAAATGTAAGTGTTCTAAAACTTTTGACCTGTAGTACATTAAGAATTCAGAGATAAAAATATTCTAACTTTCATTTTCCTCAGACACAAACAAGCATAATAAAACTGATAAAAAACCAAAGTAACAAAAAAGGATATTGTCCATGATGAGGCCTAAATGATGAGATTAATATGAGGATCTATCAAGCATCTACAAAGGCACTAAATGCTAAAATATCAATAAACGGTAGAAAATGTTGGAATTTTGTTGGAACCTTCTACAGATCCAACTTCACCCCCTCAGCCCACCTTACTGAATGCCATGCTGGGAGTATGTATGACCCCATGATTCCTACGTTTAAAAAAAAAAAAAATCTAAATATATTTCGCTCTGTATAAATGTTATCATAGCATTGGTGGTAAAATCACCTACTCGGCGGTGTGGCGGTTTTCTGCCAAGACACCGGAGGAGGCAAACATGGCTATAGGTAGAATCTTTGGGCAGAAAGTAAAGCTTGACCAGGGACCTAACGTTGGCACCATAGCCCTGTATCAACATGCAGCGTCACCATACAGTGGCCTGGGAAAAACGTGTCTCAGATGTGGTGGTCCATCCTGCCGCAGCAGAGGAACCCAGTGGCATGCCTCCCATTTCAGGCAGTCAAGGCTCCACCACCTCTGCCGAAGGGAGTGGTCTGTTTTTCACATCATCTACTGCTCCTTGACACTCATGGTGCCAGCAGTCGTTCACCGAGGCGATTGCCAAGAGACAGCAGTATGCGTCTCGCCATCCCAAAGTGCAGAAGCTATGTATGCAAATACATACTGTCCAAATCTATGCTGAAAGAACACTTTTTGGTATATACTGGGATATTGTTGGACTGAGGTACCTGGGCCACACCACTGTAGCTGATTCTTGGGGCCTGGTCTACAGTTACTCTCTATGACTGCACATACTGCACACTGTACTTGATTACTGTCTCTCTCTTCCTCTGCCTTTCTCCCTTAAAAACAGACCCAAGCCTGCCATGACTAGGAGCCCACCAAACCGAGGGGCCCACCGGTGGTTTCCCCTATCCTCTCTGGGCTGGTCAGGGCCTGCAGTGGGTCCATAGGAATATATGACTGCATCAAAGATTGAATACACAGCCTGTTTGCTGCTTCCATGCAAAAATAACTTTCTCACTTAAGTAGTTGGAAAAGTCCTGAGATGTCAGAGGTGAAACAAGATCTTAACCTTATCATCATGACGACAGACACATTATACTGGACTCTGAAGCCCAACACATTTCAAAGGATATCCACTGACACCTGCATGATCTGAATTTCACTTTAATCAGTTATTGAAAAATACAATTAGGTTCGGCTACTTGACCCAGAAAAAGGTGGTATGAATTAGTATTTGTTTCTTTTCTAAAAACAGCGGCATCTGTATGGGTTGGCATCTAGTATTGTTAAGCTACAAAACCAGGTACAGATATTAAAAAAGTGGTGTTGTTTTGGGGAAAAAAAACAAACATTTTTCCTAACTGCATATTACAATAATAAGGCATGGCCTTGCCATGTTCACACGGCATCTTGTAGCGCATACCTGTGTGCGCCACAAGATGCCGTGTGTTTAGAAGAACGCTCTAATTAGCGTGTTCTTCTAAAGTGCATGGCGGGGGAGGCCGCCCTTGGCCGTACCATTCACTTTCATTATCACTGCTGCGTATATGCCGGAAAGAAGTGACATGTCACTTCTTTCTGCTGTTGTTCAATTCGCAGTGGGAAAGACAGCAGGTAATCATAGCTCTCTATGAGAGCTATGATTATCGTAATTACAGAGCGTATTTCGGGGCACATTGCAGCGCAATTATACCCCAAAATACTTCCTGAAATAAATCATGTGAACATCCCCTTAGGGTTACTTAATTTTTATGAAAGAGAAAACTCACATTTATACATGGATACTATTTGCAGTCTTCAACCTGGCTATTAATTACTATAAGAGATAATTTTCCAATAGGTTGTGCAAATATAATTACACCCTTTGGTTTAGTACATGGACTTCCTCTTCCCATACCTAATATTTGGTTATCTGTGCAACGTCAAAGGAACACGTAATTTGTGCCATGAAAGAAAGTATATAGGCCATTACTTAGAACAGGACTTCCCAGACAGTAGCTTCATAATGTACAGAACCCTTGGGCATCTCCTGAAGTATTTGTAAACCTCATAGTCGTACAAAATGATCTCAGTTGTACAGTCAAGCTTCAAGCACAGACAATCCAAGATTTCTACCACATCCACTTGGTCAAATGTAAGTATAAATTATACCTTATGAGGGGATTCTGAGAAAGTATTTCATAACTGTGCCCTGTTAGGTATTAGACTTGAGGTGGAGAATATTTTTGGTCATGTGCTGCCCTAGCATGTCATCATGTTCTCCAGGATGCCACCTCACCCATAATAGAACTTGGCAACTGCGATTTGTTTTAGAATATAACTTTGAGCGAGGGAATGGTGACTTTTTTAAAATACAAAACCTGTGTTGGCGTATTGTATTGCATGAGAGAATATTTCATGAGGCAGGCACTCATTACACTAGGTGTAACAAGGACAATTACCTACACTGAAACAAACGATAGGTTTCGTAATCAGCATCTATTAATGAGGCCAAATCAGCCTGATAATGCTTTGCATATGCATGATCTGCCTTAGTCTGCTTACTCTGTAATGATATTACATGGCAGTCCCTTTCAAGAGTAAAAGCAAATCATGACACTTTTGTGCTTCATTCAAGTTTTTGCTTTTTGTTTTTTCTTTACACAGTATGAAGCAATATGATAAAATATATGCTCACAAAAAGTGTCACAAGTGTCATCTGCTCTGAATAGTTATTACCATATAGAGAATCATATAAAAACAAAACTCGTGGCTTTACAGCAAAAATCACCAGTAGGCCTTACTGGGATGTGTCTTAAGGCAGAAAGTCTTATTTTAATTCCAAAGATGCTCAGAAAAAAATTATATAGGAAAAAAGTAATACAACAATGTATCCTAGATGGACTATTGATTGTGCTCTGTTTATTCCACTGGGCAATGAGAGACTGGGTACCGTTTCTGCTAGTGGTTTTTCATGGCGACAAACATTTCCATAGATGTTCCTTAAGAACAGTTCAGTTTTCGGCAGAAAAGGCACCACAATTTGTCTTTTGTGTAAGTAAACAAGTGTCTATTTGTCCACTCTGGATTAAACACTATGGGCGACATGTCCCATTAAGGCTGCGCCATTTTTTGGTGTATTTTGTTCCAAAAAACTGTTGACACCCTATTCTCTATAGAAATGAACTGTAGTCCACCAAAACTAGGTGCATTATACGTCAGGCACAACGGATTTGAATGCGCCTAAACTAGGTGCATCAAATATACTGTGCAAGGTATATCAGACAGCTACCCTGGGTACTCCTAGTGATATGATTTTTTTTCTGCAACATCCACCACTCAGTAACACTGGCTACATGAAAAGAGGTTGCAAGAAAACAGATATACCGTTAAAACTTAACTTTTAATATTAATTATCTTAAGACAATACAATACAAAAAGTACAAAAACTCTACCAAACCCCTATCCGCGACTAACTAAACCATAACTATTACAAAATAATGGAATACCCACCCCAAAAAGGGCAACTCCAACTGGAACCTAATACTGCATACAGTCCCCAATCATCTCCCTATTCTGATTTATATTCAAGGGACTCACCTTAATAACGTATATTTATCCAGTTTAGGTATATATACATGTAGATACAGTCACCACATATGTCCAAATGGACTAAACGTCACCTATTTATGGCTAATATATGTCCTGTGATAAATAAATGTCCAGAGCGTACTTCTAAAACACCCGGCATATTGCGGCGCGTACACGCTGCATGAACTTACCCTTAGATGGAAGAAGTCTTTCAGTTAAACTGGCTTATCTAATGAGGCTGGTTGAATCTTCTAACAGTCTGGAGATGCTGCATATGTGCAGCTGTCTTTATTCTCATCTATGGTAGTTCTGAATACAGAGAGTTGTGAATATGTGGCCACTCTCCATTCACTGTGGCCACACCGTTCTTACCTCTCTCGCGGTCTGACAGAAAACCTTAGGCGGGCCACGTGCTGGGCTGCTCTAAAGATTACGAAATAAACCCTGCACATACTACTAAGCATATCACTAGTCATTAAGACATACTGCATTTACCAGGAGGAAATAATTATTTGATCCCTTGCTGATTGTGTAAGTTTGCCCACTGACAAAGACATGAACAGTCTCTAATTTTAAGGGTAGTTTAATGTTAACATTGAGAGATAGAATATCCAAAATAAAATCCAGAAAATCATATTGTATAAATTATATAAATGTATTTACATTTTGCAGTGAGAAATAAGTATTTGATCTTGCAAACAAGACTTAATACTGGGTGGCAAAACTCTTGTTGGCAAGCACAGCAGTCAAATGTTTTATTGTAGTTGATGATGATATTTGCGCATGTCAAGAGGAATTTTGGTCCACTCCTCTTTGCAGATCATCTCTAAATCATTAAGATTTTGAGGCTGTCACTTGGCAACTCAGAGCTTCAACTCCCTCCATAAGTTTTCTATGGCATTAAGATCTGGAGACTGGCTAGGCCACTCCATGTCATTAATGTGCTTCTCTTTGAGCTACTCCTTTGTTGGCTGTATGTTTTGGGTCATTTTCTTGCTGGAAGACCCATTTTTAATGGAAGGGAAGAAAGTTGTCACTCAGAAATTTTACAGTACATGGCTCCATCCATTCTCCCATTGAGGCAGTGAAGTAATCCTGTGCCCTTAACAGAGAAACACCACCAAAAGATAATGTTTCCACCTCCATGCTTGACCGTGGGGACGGTGTTCTTTGGGTCATAGACAGCATTTCTCTTCCTCCAAACATGATGAGTTGAGTTAATGCCAAAGAGCTCAATTTTTGTCACATCTGACCACAGAACCTTCTCCCAATCACTCACAGAATCATCCAGGTGTTCATTGGCAAATTTCAGACGGGCCTGCATATGTGCCTTCTTGAGCAGGGGGGCCTTGCGGGCACTGCAGGATTTCAAACCATTATGGCGTAATGTGTTACCAATGGTTTTCTTGGTGACTGTGGTCCCAGCTGCCTTGAGATCATTAACAAGTTCCCCCCATGTAGTTTTAGGCTGATCTCTCACCTTCTTTATGATCAAGGATACCCAATGAGGTGAGATTTTGCATGGTGCCCCAGATAGATGTTGTTTGAGTCATTTTGTATTTCTTCCATTTTCTTACTATTGCATCAACAGTTGTCTCCTTCGAACCCAGCGTCTTACTTATGGTTTTGTAGCCCATTCCAGCTTTGTGCAGGTCTATGATCTTGTCCCTGACATCCTTAGAAAGCTCTTTGGTCTTGCCCATGTTGTAGAGGTTAGAGTCTATCTGTGGACAGGAGTCTTTTATAAAGGTGACTAGACAGCTGTTTTTAATGCAGGTAACGTGTTGATTAGGAGCCTCTAACTGATCTATTTGAGCCAGAACTCTTAATGGTTGATAGGGGATCAAATACTTATTTATCTCAGCAAAATGCTAATAAATTTATATAATTTATACAATGTGATATTCTGGACTTTATTTTGGATATTCTATCTCTCAATGTTAACATTAACCGACCCTTGAAACTATAGACTGTTCATGTCTTTGTCAGTGGGCAAACTTACACAATCAGCAGGAGATCAAATAATTATTTTCTTCACTCTATATAGGGCCATTTATACTCCGTCTTCCTTAAGTCACTGGGATTTTCAGTGCCTATTGAATTTACAGCTGCTTATGTATGACTAAGTGAATTAAATATATGAAAGGTACCTGTGTGAGCAGAGCTTAAAGGGGTTGTCTCACTACATCAATTCAGCCTACCTCAGTCCTGTTTTCTTGGTTTCACTTTGAATTCAGGGGCGTGTTTACTGGCTTCTACTAGGCTGTAGTAGAAGCCAGGTCTGTAGCTATAGCAACCAGTGCTGGCAGCCTATCAAGAGAGGTCAAGCAGGTTTGTAGCTGTAGCGACCTGAGGCGCTGATGCAGCCCATACAAGAGGGGATATCTCAGAATATGTAGGACAATGTTAATGGACACATATTGCAACCTGACTTGTTTTTCTGAGATCTTTAACATAAAAAACAATCCTTGTAGTGAAACAACCCCTTTAAGCTTAAGGCAACTTCCATTATATGGATATGGCTGATCTGTGTGCTGATGCTGGCACGGATTCAGCTCTGAATCTGTATCAGATTAAGGATCCAAATCTGACCGTAAACCGCTTCACATTGCTTCCAATGGAAGATCAGTGTCTCAGTGTACACAATGCTGATTTTCTCCTCATTGAAAAATAGACGTGAAATGTCAATTCTTGGGGCAGATTCAGTGCTAAATCCTCATCCGAACCTCCCATGCCCATCTCCAAGATTTTGCACGTATTGCAAGAGTTCTCTTGAACATGTTACCCCATGTGATCAGACACACTCACAACCCTCACAGTTTTAAGTGCACTCTGAAAACTCATCTTCTTAGACAAGCCTACCAAGATCCCTAATTGTTATCCCCCCAAATTCACACATTCGTCACTTCCTGCACTTTGACACGCACATGCACTTATCTGTATATAAATGTATGGTTGGGATGGCAGGTTCATCCACTTTTTTATGTGTACTACCCCATATTTATGTAACATGGCTGGACCATTGTAAACCAAGCACTTGTAACCCTTTGTTTCACCCATACACCCTAATAGATTGTAAGCTCTTGCGAGCAGGGCCCTCACACCGCGTGTCTCATTTGTCAGTAGCTTTTTTTTACAATGTAATGTCTGGTTTGTCTGTGCTTATTCCCTCTATATTGTAAAGTGCTGCGGAATATGTTGGCGCTATATAAATAAAGATTATTATTATTATATAATATAATATAATCTGCGCCAACAATTTAAAACCTGCATCTAAAACCGATGATGAATAAGCGTGTGTTTAAGACATGGAATCAGCGCTGAAAATCAACCATGTGATCATACCCTAATGCATATGTCTGGACAGTCATTTGTTGACACTGATTAGTGCTGGTCAAGGATCAATAATTCATGCATGCTGATACAAAATAGTTTAGCATACCAATCAACTGTGGGTTTAGAGAAGTGATGACCTGCACCAGACATCTGCTCTCTCAATCCTATAAAAATACAAGGGTGTGACTGCAATCTATAAATAGTTATACCTAAAGATCCATAACCACAGAGAAGTAACAGAATCCTTATACTGATAACAAATACAAGTATCAATTCTGTAATAATTCTGTCTGTATGATAATTAATTTTTAATTACATGTATACAACAATAACAATGTACAACAGAGATGACATTTACCTTCTAAAATTGTAATTTTACAACTTATGTCTATGAGAATAAGATACCCTCCTTGTTTCATTAGGCCGTTTTTAATACATATGTATGAAGGATCCAATACCTAACAATTACTTATCAACATCAGTACATTTCTTTAATCTGAGGGTGCAGTCACACTGTGTTTGCAGTGTATGTTTGGCCATGCACCAGGAATATCTTAAATGAACTGATGTGTCCACCCTTATTTCTCTGAAAATTTCATCTAAGGTGTGTTCTCATCTCATTGATACCATATGTCTTCAATGTGTGATATGTGTGGGTCCCACCTCTGGTGCACGCACCGTTCTTGGGAACAGGTCCCTGAAAGTCTCTGTTCAGAAAAAAGAGTTGGTCAGACCTGTGTACTACTCTCCATTATTCTCTACAGGAGCTTCGAGTACAGGTTCACCTGTACACGGAACACCAATGTGCCAGAAATACCTATACAAAAATAGACAATAAATAACTAGTATAACCACATACTATAATATATACAAAGAAACCTACAAGAAAGTATTTGATTCTAAAACAATATATAATTTATTGACAAATATCACATACAAAGAATATACACGACCAAGAGACTCACAAAGGAAAGGGGGCACAACACATTTCACATATGATATACATACAAAATATAGCGCATATAGTATTCCCCTAGGAGTATATGAACAATGATATGGACCCCCAGTATGAAGCCAAAAATTATGCAATAAGCATAATATATAGAGTATATAACGGCGTATAATATAACATAGACGGTATACACTGAACCTGGAGTATGGAATATGTAGGAGGGGGCGAAGTAACCTAGCCCAAATGGGCATTTCGCTTCCACTTTCTCAAAGGGGATTCCTTCTACACCTTCACTTTAGGAGACTCCAAATGCAGGCATATTTTAGCACTTACTCCCTTGTTAATGCTCAGTAAGTTTTGTACTGTAATGTCATACAGTTGGATTTGTCCATCTAATTTACAAATAGATCTGCATAATAAGCATTAAGTCTCCCATTCACTTTTATCCTCTAACCGCATAAATTACTCTGTTCCTGCTGCATGAGGCAGTAAGACACAGACATAACACAACACATATTGTACAGTATCTCACAATAGTACACCACTCACATTTTTTATAAATAATGTATTATATCTTTTCATGGGACATCACTGAAGATATGACATTTTGATACAATGTAAAGTAGTCCGTGTACAACTTGTATAACAGTGAAAATTTGGGGTGCCTTCAAAATAACTCAACACACAGTCATCAATGTCTAAACCACTGGCAACAAAAGTGAAAATGGACAAACTGTGCCCAAAGTGTCAATATTTTGTGTGGCCACCATTATTTTCCAGCATTACCTTAACTCTCTTAAAGGGGTTGTCTCACTATGAAGATCATAGTTGTAAATGTGGGGACCAAAAATCTAAGGATGTACGTCCTTGGTTACTATTGGCAAAGTGCTACGGTTTTAGAGAACGGGCTGGTTTACATGTGCTTAGCAACGGTGTTTGTTTACTGGTCAGGGAAGCATTCTGTCCTGCCCAGGTTGTGCACATGCAAAGGAAAGGCAGTTAAGAGGAGGGGCAGGGATGTGTTTATTGGCAGGCAAGGAGGAGAAGCACAAGCCACCTAAGTGAGTAATCCAGTAAAAACAGTTTTTGTATTATCTCTGGATTTCTTCCTCAGAAGAATATTTATTTCTGACACAGCCATGGCAGATCCACAAGATAAACCATAGAAATGTTAGGTTCGAGACACCAAAGAGGAGGAGATGATTTGGAGAGGAGGTTCTACATGTGTGTTGTTCTCTCTTCTGTAAACCCCCAAAACTACAATGAAAATAGATTCCTTATATCTTCTTTCCGGAGCACCGAGCAGGGGACCCCCCATTCTGCTCTCTGGCAGTGGCTAAAGTGGAACCAAGACCTCTCAGCCATTTTGTTTATTTATAATTGCCATATATTTCCATATATAAGTGCCATAAAGGTCTCAGACATAAAATACCCCTATAAGATTTACTGTGGCCCTCAGGAGAGTTTCAATGTGTCAATGTGGTCCTTGGACCAGAACATGTTTTGCAGCCCTGTTTTAGACACTCCTAAACCATTTCCCCAGGGTGCACTGGATGTGCAAAGAATACAGTTGGATTTCCAATACAGCAATAAAGCAAGGCGATAAATGCAAGACCTCATACCTGGCCCAAGAAATGTTACCTTTTCACCATAGTATAAACTGTATATTCAACACACAATGTGGCAGGGGATCTTTTCACAACTACAAATACAACACCTGTCATTTATTGTTCATATGGACAATGCCTTTGTATTACGGGATCTTATGCAGAACTATAAGATGCTAATGGCTTATCAGCTAGAGAAGTTCTCTGGGTGATGAGTGATTAAGGCCATGTTCACATGGCTTAAAATGGGACGTATTTCAGTCCGTAATTACACGCCGAAGTGCGCAAATTACGGGCTGAAAACGTCCCAGTCATTACGGTAATCCACAGTTCTCATAGAGAACTATGGATTACGTCTCCTCTCCCTGCTCGGGAGATAAGTGACAGGTCACTTTCTAGCGGTGTATACGCACCGCTATTAATGATTGTCTATTGGCCGCGAGGTGCCGGCCCGCCGCTCCCTCCCCCACTCCCGCCCCGGCCACACGGCGTAATTGCGGGGCGTAATTACGTCCCGCAGTTAAGCCGTGTGAACCTAGCCTTAACCTGAAGCCATCCTTAAAGGTGTTTTGCCACGATCTCATTTCATACCTCCTGTATCCAGCTCTTCAGCTCTGTGTGCTCAGAAGGAGCGTATGTGATTTGTTTGAATTGCATATCATGTGACAAAGCAGGCCTTTCCTCTCCCTAGTCAAAGAGAGGTCTGTTTATATAAAACATTGTGAGTAGCGGAGAGGTAAAGTTTTTGCCTCCTGGCACAAGGGTCATCGGTTCAAATCCCTGCAGGAACCAAACCTGTGTTTTTTTTCTCTTTACCAATGTACATACCTCATTGAGGTTTCTTTTTTATTTATTTGCACTGTTTAACTAATTACTAAGGAGTACAGAGGACGGGAGTAGAGTGACAGCACCTGGGGTTTGAACACTCAGTAGCTGTCTGAGAGGAGAGGTAATGTCTGAGCATGTGCGACCAGGATTGAGGAGCTCTTAGCCCTGGTTGTATCCCCTGGAGACGAGCTGTAAACAATGGATCACTAAAGCCTTGTTCACACGGCTTAGTTGGGCGCTGATTGAAGCCGTACTGCGCGCCATATTTGCGCTGCAGTATGGCTCCAATCCGTCCCAGTAACTACGGTAATCCACAGTTCTCATAGAGAACTGTGGATTCCGCCTCTCCTCCCTGCTCGGCAAATACGCCTCGAGGAGAGAAAGTGACATGCACATTATTTACGGTGTGTACGTGCCGTGAATAAATAATGTCTATGGGGCCGGCGGGCTGCCAGCCCCCCGCCCCGCCCCCCGCTGCACGGCAGCCGACGTAATTGCGGGGCGAAATTCATCCCCGCAATTACGCCGGCAATAAGCCGTGTGAACATTGCCTAAAGGAGCAGCTAAAACAAAAACAGTGCAGAATTTTTAATAATAATGAATGGTGAAAATGTTTGTTATTTCATTTGCAAGCTTCCCTCGTCAATTTTACTTTGCGGCAAAACCCCTTTAACATATGAAAACATTTTGGTAAAGTAAGAAAAGCAACAGGCCTGTTTTAACTCTGGCTCTTTGTCTCAAGCTTCAGGTCTTGATGGAAGACAATTACCTGTGGGATGCATTATTAAACATACAGGTGGCAAATAATTAGATAGAAATGATGCCTACCCATCACAATGGGATGTTCCTTTGTTTAATTGTTTGCAAAAAAGTATTTTAAGTATTCAAATTTAAACTCATTATCTAAAGCACATGGACATCAATGAATGCATTAGCCACCCAAACAAATTATTTAAGTCTGCATCACAAAGGATCAGTTTCTTTATAACCACGTCAAAGTACATAACCTTCTGGACAGAACATTAATAGGAGCGTTACTCCTATTTTGATACCATGTGCTATATTGCCTCCAGCCTAAAATAAACATAAAAAGGTATACAAGTATCCATATCATTATAAATCAATTGTTTTTGTTGTAGACTTACTATAACTCAGCATGGAATTAAACATTAACCACACACACCCACAAACACAGACTACTAACAACTCCACATTCTTCATCTTTCACAAACTATCCCGCCCTCAATGATAAAGCCTTATTATCACAGTCTTCCTCATCATGTTGTTTCCCAGAGCCAACTTCAGGCTCCCACCTCCTGTTCAGGTTGTGGGTGGGTCTACAGCAGTGATTGGCATTTCAGCTCTGCTATTTCTAATTTGATGGACATTGGAGATGCAGGGGTTTTTAACAGCAGTTCACAGGGCTACAGAGCTCTGAAGGGTTAAAGTTTGTCAGTAAGAAAGGTAAACAAGACCCTGTTCTGCTGATAAGACACAGCAGGGAGTGAAATCACCATCCCGCCAGAGCTGCTAGAGCAAAGCAGAGAGAGGTGGTCAGTAACCCAGGAAACTTTTTGTAAACAAGGAGAAGGAGATAAGAACTGTTGTAACTCTGAAAGGAAGAAAAATCAGAACAGCTTTGCATTTGACAGAGCCATGACGATGAGCAGGCGATCGCCTAGGGTGCCACTTCCTCTTAAGCAAAAAGATGGGCACAAGGAGGTATGTAGTGGGCTGAATTTTCCACTGGGCTGTGGGCTATATGCCTTATTTGCCTAGCGTATCAGAATACCTTGTCCCAGTCCCGGTATTTGGTAATCATCTTTAATTACATTTGCCTACATGTTTAAAGCTAATCAATGTGGTAAATAAGGGAAAGGTAAAGTGGAAGAGAAAAGGGGACATTGTGACATAGTTACATAGCTACATAGTTTGTCAGGCCGAAAAAAGACATACGTCAATCCAGTTCAGCCCATTTTGCTAAAGTGTTGCTAAAGTGTTAAAGTGTTGATCCAGAGGAAGGCAAAAACCCCCATGCGGTAGAAGCCAATTGTCCTCATGTTAGGGAAAAAAATCCTTCCTGACTCCAATCTGGCAATCAGAATAAATCCCTGGATCAACGACCCCCCTCTAGAATCCCGGTCACTATAACTTGTTATATTACATCTAGAAATGTATCCAGACCCTTCTCCAGAATCCTAGTCACTATAACTTGTTATATTATTACGCTCCAGAAATGCATCCAAGCCCTTTTTGAACTCTGTTAGTGAATTCACCATGACAATTTCCTATGGCAGAGAGTTCCACAGTCTCACCGCTCTAACGGTAAAGAATCCCTTTCTATGTTTATGTAGAAACTTTCTTTCCTCAAGACGTAGATGATGCCCCCTTGTTCTAGATAGTCCTTGGTATAAATAAATCTTGGGAGAGATCTCTATATTGACCCCTGATATATTTATACATATTTATTATGTCCCCCCGAAGCCGTCTTTTCTCTAAACTAAATAACCCTAATCTTGCTAATCTTTCTGGGTATTGTAGTCCACCCAGTATTTTTATTATTTTTGTTGCCCGCCTTTGAACCTGTTCAAGCTCTACAATGTCTTTCCTGTGCACTGGTGCCCAAAACTGTGCACAACATTCCATGTGTGGTTTAACCAGTGACTTGTATAATGGGAGAATAATGCTCTCATCATGTGCATCTATGCCCCTTTTAATACAACCCATGATTCTATTAGCCTTGGCTGCTGCTGCCTGACACTGGCTGCTACAGTTAAAGGGGTTGTCTCGCTACAAAGAATAGCTTTCAAATTGTAGGGAACACAAAATAAAGACATTTTCCAAATATATTGCTTTGTTCATCTGTTTTTGTTAAGGAGATACAAGTGAATTAATCACCTCCCTGGCTATTTCAGTTCCCTCAGTAACCGACCTGTGTACAGCTCTCCCCCCTGCTGTTTGTTCTATGTGATAGCAGTGCGTGACATCATCACACAGGTCACAGCAGCCTCTGTGCTGCTGGGCAGTAAAAAGCTTCATTTATCTAAAGTAAACAGCTCTAATTAGGGCTTTTATTTGAGGGATCAGATAAAAAGTCCTGCTTGTAGTTTCAGAGAAGCTTCTGAGCTAATCTGAACTAACTAGCAGTATGAAAACACAGAGTTGAATACACCACGGAGCTGTATGCAAATTACAGTCATTCTGAACCAGGAAGTGACAGAGTATTTCATTTATGCATCCTATGAAACTCTGTAGGGAGACAACCCCTTTAAGTTTATTGTCCACCAGGATTCCCAAGTCCTTCTCCATGTCACTTTTACCCAGTGTTTTTCCATTTAACATTTAATCATGTAATGGATTTTTCCTCCCCATGTGCATAACCTTGCATTTATCAGTGTTAAACCTCATCTGCCACTTCTCTGCCCAGGCCTCCAACCTATCCAGATCCCTTCGTAACACATTATCCTCTATTGTGTGGATTACTTTACAGAGCTTAGTATCATCTGCAAAGATCGATATTCTACTGTGCAATCCCTGTGTAAGATCATTTATTAAAATATTAAAGAGGATAGGGCCCAATGCTGAGCCCTGTGGTACCCCACTAGTAACAGGGATCCAGTCTGAGTATGTACCGTTAATAACCACCCTTTGTTTTCTATCAGTGAGCCAGTTGCTTACCCAGTTGCACACATTTCCAAGTCCAAGCATTCTCATTTTACTTACCAACCTTTTATGTGGAACAGTATCAAATGCTTTAGAAAAATCCAAATATATGACATCCAATGCCTCACCCCGATCCAGTCTAGCACTGACTTCCTCATAGAAGCTGATGAGATTAGTCTGACAGGACCGATCCTTCATAAACCCATGCTGGAATGGAGGTATACATTTATTTTCAGTGAGATACTCCAGGATAGCATCTCTTAGAAAACCTTCAAACATTTTACCCACAACAGAGGTTAAACTTACCAGCCTATTGTTTCTAGGGTCACTTTTTGATCCCTTTTTGAATATTGGCACCACATTTGCTATGTGCCAATCCTTTGGGACATAACCCGTTATTATACAGTCCATAAAAATTAAGAATAGGGGCCTATCTATTACATTACTTAACTCCTTTAGGACACGCGGGTGTATACCGTCAGGACCTGGTGATTTGTCTATTTTTAGCTTCCTAAGGTGGAGCTGCACTTCTTCCTGGGTTAGACAAGAAAAATTTAAGTTGGAATTTACCTCCTCCCTTTGCTCAATATTGTGACAATATTTTTGAAGTATTTGTAACTTATGATCCAAGGATAAACAATGTTTCCATTGTTCGCCATTTAAGCATTCCTTTATAACTTCATGTATGCCCATAGCAACCAATCAGAGCTCCCCTTTCATTTCTTATAGTGAAATGAAATGAAAGGGGAGCTCTGATTGGTTGCTATGGGCAACAAGGAAAATCTTAGACCGAGACAGTTTTCAAACATGTTCCCCCTAAGCATATGTTCTCTCTCAAATCTTCATTGGTCCAATTAGCCTCCCTCCTCCTTATCCTCAAGATCTCGAGAATTTTCTCTGACTTCCAGGTAGATTACCTCTCAGCAGGTGGGAGTATTTTACCTATTTCTTCTGTAGTGTCATCTACACGAGATATTTGCTTATTTGTTATCAGAAGTTCACTACATTTAGGGATTGTTTTATACAGTATGGAGGTAAAGCAGATGGAGCTACAACAGACTCTCTCTTTAGATAATGAAGAAGAAATATCTTACACTCTGTAGATTTCCTCATGTAATTATACAAATACAAAACTGTAATTGTATGTGCCGCTCTTGACCTGAAGACACGACCTCGATATACCTATGAAAATTATTTAAATTGCCTTTAGACAATATTAGACAAGGAAACAGTGACACATGCTTTCGTCTTATAGATTTTATTCTCATTCAACTTCCTACTTCACTACTCCATTTTTTTTTTATCTTCAGGACATTTCTGACACATAATGGGGTTGACATGATGTCATTTTATTGCAACATTCAGTAACAAAGAAAATAAGAAAATGATGTCCCTGATGGAAATACCTCTCTAGGTCATACTGATACGTGGATATGACACTACTGAGTATTATACAGTAGTTATTTTATCACCTCACTTGCCATTCTCAGAGTAAGTCCTGGCACCATTCATTATGCCGAACTTGTCCCCTTGCTTTAACCCAAGCTAAGGTAGCAACTTGGACATGGGTTCTTCTTATTCACATTGCTCACAGTGGAGTCTAATGGCACCACACCATAGACGTGTCTGCGAACCAAAACATGCAGTTTCAACTACTCAGCATATACAATAAATGTTTAGTTCATATTAGTAATATAATTAGTATGTCACCCCACTTGCCTTTCCTTGGATAAAGCCTTCTGCCAGCATCTATTATGTAGCAAGTGTCCCCTTGCTATAACAGAAGCTGAGGTAACAACATGGATCTGGGTTACTGCTCCACATTGTTCCCAGTAAAGCCCAATGGCATCACACCATAGATGTGTCTACTAACCAAAGAGTGGATTTTCAACCACTCAGCATCTAGAATGATTCGTTAATACAACAATCACAATTCAAGAAAGAAATGTTAAGAAACCGGACATCTCAAGCGCTGTCAAGTCCATTAAACAGTAAAATGTCTTCATTTACAATTCATAATACATTTAGAAATTCACAATTATTTTACAACAAATTACCGGCAAAATTTTGAACACACAACTGGTACCTTCTATTAATGGGTATTTAGAATCAAGTAATAATACAGAGCCTGCAGTGATAAGAAACTGAAATGGGGCTCATTCCCAGCTTGGTTTGAAGACAAATTAGGTCCAAACAGGTTAGCTATCTCTGGGCTTTAGAACTAGAATCCTAGCCAGCAGTGACACAAACCTAATCCATGGCCTTCTTCTCATCCTTAATTGCTAAACATTATTCATCATGAGGGTACTATTAATATCACCCAAATTAACCCCCTACTTACTGGATTGTGGTGGCCAATGGAAAAACAGTGCAGACAGAGTTTAGCAAAGCACGATTTCTGCTTACCTATTAGTTTGCACAGTACTACACCACTGATGTTTTCCTATTGCTTCCGCTGTCAGTAAATAGGATTTTATTTTTTGGGATAACATTGGGGGTTGCCAAAAACTGTTGAAACACTATTCATAAGATATTGAGTCTTAAATGGAATATGTCATCAGAAAAGACCCATTGTTAAACTCATGGTTAATTTAAACACCTTTTTAATAAGTTTTGCTTCTTTTAATTTCCCATATCACTATCAATATTTTTTTTCTAAATCCAGAAATCCTGCAGTTTTCACTTTGGCCAATAGACCTAATAGTAGTCTGACACTTCCTGTTCAGCAGTCTTCTCATTATCATCAGAGGCAGGGTTACACTAAAAGGTGACACCAATGTGTATACATAACACAGGACCCACCATTCACAATAGGAGATAGTCATAGCTCCCCTTCTCCCTGTCACTGACTGCTTTCCTGGTCATGGAGCACGTCCAGAAAACTCTCCTATAGAAGTCAATGGGTCTGCTCCTGTTCACAGGCCCCTATGCCCATGTAGCTGCTGTAAAGCATCTCTCTAAATGTTGTTAAAGGGAAACTCAGGCAAGATGGCTGCCCAATAATCATAGGCAGACAACTTAATTGAAAAATCTACAATCAGAAAATAAATCTGGCTAAAAAGAAATTAATATTGATCAATATCTAGTTTTAATTAGTAAAAAAAAATGGAGATAGACTTCCTTTAAGAAAAATTAAGTTTACTTATGACCGTCCAGGAGCATTTATACCAAGGAAAATACCCACCGAGTGGGAGGGCTCCTCAGCTTACATTCAGTTGTCATTTGTAACTACACAACAAATTCTTATTCTTGTTAGATAGCTAACATTAATCAATCTATACTATGGGATAGAAATGCAGGCACAGATTGTAATTGCCTCTCATGACCAGCACAAGACTAACTAGACAAAACTTTATCTGGTTTACTATTTATTTAAGGCTCTCTCACATGAGTAAATCTCCCTCCACTTGATATCTGTCAAATAATTTATTGAGAATGTAATATATGGCAAAACAGACAGCATGAATTATAATTTTTCTACTACAGCATAAAAACAACCCCACAAAATGACAGTTATGTTTTTTTCATTTTCCGCCCCACGCAGAATTTTCTTTTATTTCCTTGTAGATACTATGGTACAATAAGTACCCTGTTTCCCCAATATAAGACATCCCCTGAAAATAAGACATGGTGCATTTTTTTTTATGTAATTCATAGTTTGGCTGCTTATGCTGATGTTTGTGATGAAATCACTACAATATATTAATACATATTGATGTTTTTTTCAACAATAAATGTGAATTCTTGTTCATGGAAAAATAAGACATCCCCTAAAAATAAGTCTTAGCTCGTCTTTAGTAGCAAAAATTAATATAAGATACTGTCTTATTTTTGGGGAAACAGGGTAGTACTATAAAAAAGTACAACTTGTCCCGCAAAAAAAACAGCCTCTATTACAACTTTGTAAATTGCTGCGACGAGATTGTTCTAAAGTGTTATGAAATCTATCATCTTTATGAACACAATGGCTGATACAATTTATTAATCCACCAGTGACTTTAGGGAAAAACAACTGAGGGTTGCTCCTTTCAGCCACTGCATTTCGAAAATATATTTAGTGTTACATCACTGACAGGAAGCATGAGGTACATATAGTACATGCTTTGTACTATGAGTAGTCCATAGAATCAGATAAACCATGCTTGCTGCATTACGTCTTGCTCTATCTTTTTTGTACACATTTTTTCTCATAGTTTACATGATATTTGCGCTATAATTGCACACTTGGGTCACATCTTAATGATGAGGTTAATTAGGATAGATTACTTCCTTAATTAAAGTGAATGTGTCATTTGTATGGATGTTGTTTTTCTCCTCTGGCATCACACCCTAGCTACTAAGTGTCTTGACTTTTTAACTCCTTACCACCACGGCCAATTTTAACACTTTTTCTGGGAATAACTTTTAATACTTTTACCTATCCATCTGATTCAGAGAATGTTTTCTTGTGACACTCTGTGTTTTAAGCTAGTAATAAATTTTGGTCCACACAATCTTTGTCTGTGGAAAATATCAAAATGTCTTGAAACGTTTTAAAAAAAAAAAAAATTGCCATTTTCAAACTTTCTGCATGTAAGACTGATAGTAATATGACAGAAAATAGTTTATAACGAGCCTCTATCATATGTCTACTTTATGTTGGCATAATTTTTTAAATGTCTTTTTATTTTTTATGATATTAGGAGGCTCATAATTTTAGTAGCAATTTTTAACATTTTTCAAGAAAATTTGCAACACAGATTTTTTAGAGGTCAGTCCAGTTCTGACATGACTTTGAGGGACCTTTATGTTAGGTAACATCTAAAAACTGCACCCCTTAAAGTATATAAAACAGCATTTAGGAAGTTTGTTAACCCTTTGGGGGCTTCACAGAAATGAAATTTCAAAATTTCCCTTTTTTTTGTGTGCAGATTTTCAGTTTTAATCCATTATTTACGGGAACACAGTAGTTGTTACCAGGGAGACACAACTCAACATTGATTCTCCCGTCTCTGCTATCTTTAGAAATATCCCATATGTGGCTCTAATGCACTATTTGTCTCAACTGGAAAGCCTCAGAATAGGAGGAGCACGTACTGGATTTTGGGGTCTCATTTTCACTAGGATATATTTTAGGCACCATCTCAGGTTTGCGGACACCCTAAGTTGCTAAACTTAATAAACACCCCTCATTTTAAAAACTACACCCCTTAAGGAATATATCCAGGGAGTAGTGAGTATATCAACCCAACAGGTGTTTTACATATTTTTTTAGTGTTAGGCTATGAAAATGGAAAATTGTTTTTTCAACAATCTGCAGTTTAAGTCAAAAATGTTTCATTTTCATAAGGAATCCTGTTGAAAAAAAAAGCACCCCAAAGTTTGTTACACAATTTCTTCCAAGTTCAGCATATGTGGGTGTAAACTTCTGTTTGAGCACATGGCAGGGCATACAAAGGAGGGAGCACTATTTGGCTTTTGCAGCATAGATTTTGGTGGGTGGCATATCGTATTTGCAAAGCCTCCAAAGTATCAGAACAGGTGAAACCTTTCAGAAGTCACCCCATTTTGAAATCAACACCCTTGAGGGAACTCATCTAGGGGTGTACTGTGTATTTTGGGCCCACAGGTGATCCTCAGTTTTTAAGCATTGGGCCGTGAAAATGTGAAAAAAAAACAGAAATTCGGCCATTATTTTTCAGGTTTCATTTTTATAGCAATCGCCATGCAGTATAAATGACATGATAACTTTACTATGTGGTCGATACAATTACATTAGTATCAATTTTATATTGTTTTTAGCTACTTTAGCTACTTTTACATAATATAAATGTGTTTGTAAAAAATAGCATTTTATGTTATCATATTCTGACAGCCATAACTTTTTTATCTTTCTATATATGGAGCTAATTAAGGGCTTGTTTTTTGCGGGATGAGTAAAGGTTTTCATTGGTACCATTGGGGTTTATATGACTCTTTGATCACTTTTTATCAACGATTCGAAGCCGAGGTAAACAAATTAAACCATCCCGGTACTGTTTTTTTTTCACCACGTGGCATAAATGACATTTTAACTTTACTGAGCTGGTCAATATGATTACAGCGATGCCCAATCTATATTTTTTCTTTTGTTTAACGTATATTTTTATTTTTGGGGCTGCGAAAGTAAGAAAGAAAATAGAAAAAAAGGTGGTGTTCATGTTTTATTTTTTATGTTTGTGTTTTTCACTTTCACTTTTTTTTACACTTTTATTTCAGTTTTACTTGTCTCAATTAGGTACTTGACTCAGTGATCTATTAGATCACTGCTACAATACATAGCAGTACATAGCTGTATTGTTATGTAGTGTACATATTACCATTACCACTAACTACCAAGCCCACCATGCCCTCCCGGCATGACTGGGAATGGTGACATCACAGGTATCCCCGCCAACAAGTTGCAGGGATGCAGATGAAGACAGATGTAGCTTTCTGTCTTTCTCTTAGCTGTCACATTTGCGATCGATTGCGGCATCAATATAGATATTCGCCTGTGGGTGACTGGGCATGGAGCCAGCTGTAATATACAGCTTTTTCATACTTTTATTTAGATATTTGATTGCACATTTATATATATATATATATATATACACACTATAAGCGTTCACTCGTGTTCGGCCGCCATCTTGGCCCGGCCTGGGGGACACTCTCGCTCTGGGATCGCCGCTTTGGTAAACGGAATAGCAAGTCGACACAGAATTCTCTTGAAGTCTGGCCTCCACCAGCTTTATTCTCCAACACAGCAAAACATATACAGTAAACAAAATAAATCCTAGGCCATCCAGCCACTAACTAAACGTACAGAGAGTCCCTCTCTAGCAGTCTACTACCCAGCCCCACAAACATGTACTCACACTGTACAGGATAGCCCTTGGGTCTGGCTTCTTTCAAGCCTAAGGGGAAAACACCCAGGATACTCTCCTAGGCAAGGCCTGCACACGTCCTCCACTGACTGTGTGCCACACTCCCCTTGGTATACTGAAGACCAGACTATTTAACAAGCCTCTGAGTTGGACCAGCAGCTGAGCAACTCTCTTAATTACCACCTGAGTAATTAACTCCTGGTTACCCTTTCCAAACTGCTGGCCTTCCTCACTGACATTTAGCAACTTGGTAACCCATACCTTGGAACTCAGCTGCTGCAGAACCTCTAGTGGCGGAGAAATGCGATCTTTTAAGGTTGCATCGCCACAACATATATATATATATATATCATATCTATGTCCCCTGAAGAACCAGTTAAGTCTGGGTAATGTGTCTATGCCCTATTTTGTTTGGGCATTTCAGTTCTGGAATATATATTTATTTTATTCTAGTTATAGTGTGCAAGTTTGTTGTTTATCATCTCACACTATGTTTTTTCTGATAATAGGGTGAGCTGCCGAGAGGCAGGGTCGTCCTTTTTGGGACAGGTGCCCCTCCTGGGATAGGTTTAGTGAAGGGATTTTCTTGTTATAGGTGTTTGGTATACTCACGAACAATACGCTGTGGTATACTACAGAATTGTGAGTCTTTGCTATTTTGGTATTATATCATAAATGTATGTATGCCTTTTGTGATGATACTGATAATTGGTCCATGAGAATTTCTGGGAATTATTGTCATCTCCTTTGTAAGGTGGTTTTTCTTGAGTATTAATATTAAATATTCTATATATGTTCTTTTCACATTTTAATGCATATCAATAAAAGAGTAGTTTTATCTTTAAACTAGGATTGAAGGAATTTTTTCTGTAAACTGTCTTTATAATTGTAGTGGTTTATCAATAGTATTTTGCGACGAGTTTTGAGTTGTGCACATTTTTTAGACTACATGGTAACTTGGTGACTGCCCATTAACAATGAATGTCCACTCTTGAATACAATTTTTTACCGTAATACATCCAAAATTTATTTTTGTATTTTCTGTACCTTTTGTTTATGAAAGCTTAAAACTTTAATAAGTTTGGTCCTTGTACGGTCTAAAAATTCATAGCCTTGATAATAGTGTTTAACCCTGTGACTGCTGGAGAGCAGCGCGTTAGTGTTTAACCTTGTTTACATTGTTTACATCTTAAGATACAATGTAGCATGCAAAATAAGCAAAACAGTTGCAAAAACAAGACAGATGCATAACAGTAGGACCTAAACAGTTACAATCTGTATGGACTCTTCAGCTTCCTACAGGATGGGGAAACAATGGATGCATACTCAGACCAGCGCTGACCTCAGTCATGTGAATCTGGCTCTCTTGTTCAATTATTTTTCTTATATTCTCAGTTCTAGGCTCAGGTTTCTGGGGTTGCCACAAGTTCATTAGGCAGATGTGGTATTTTTGACTGGACAGTTCGTTGATGAAAGACCAGGAATATTATTACATTCTATTAGCTTGTATAAAAATACATCCATTGTTTGAAGCTACAAAATCTAGGCCTAGGTGAAACATTATATTATCTGTTTTTCAAATAATTACCCTAACTATGTGAATACACATTAGATAAGAAATGGTAAAAGATGAATGATTTCAACCAAAATAAATGTTCGCTAGTAAAATTTTACACCAATTATTTTAGCTGACCGCTGACACGCTGTCTATATCTGAAAAAAGTCATCTGTGTTTCACATTTTTTAACAATGCTAATAATACTAATAGTAATAATACTACGACAAAAGATCTTTTGTCCATGGATAGTCTTTCATAAAAGAGAGTTTTTAGAACATTCATTTCTTTGTACTCTCTTGCATTTCCCTGCAAACTGTCCATGGGCTGCATGCAAATGAAGCATTTAAAAGGATTTTCCCACCCCACATCGATAGGACATACTTTAAACGTCTGATAGGTACAGATTCTACCTCTGGGACTTGCACCTATCTTAATAACAGACCCTGAACGTCTACCTGCAGAAAGGAGAGGAGATTGTACTTGCGTGGTACTCTTCATTTTGTTCTATGAGTGTTGTGCTTGGCAGGACTTGGACTTGCCACTGAGATGAACACGCAAGCATGGCCTCATCTCTGTTCTGTACAGATAGGTATTCTCAAGACACTTCCTATTTATATGCCATAAAGGTCTGAGAAGGGAACACTCCTTTAAGAGTCCTTATTCTTTTGTTAAGCTTAGGAGTAGTGTTGAGCGATTGCGTTGGCTATCGAGATCGAGCGATAGTCGATAGTCGGCCGCTATCGATAAGGTTTTTCGATAGTGAGCATCGATTATGAGCGATTACCATTAAAGTCTATGGGAGAGCAACAACACCTTCATTATTACACCCAAACAAGGCTGGAGAAGCTGAAATTAACATCCACAACAGTCAAATGGATACGTGCTACATCTTAGGCAACACACTTAGGTTATAAAAGTCACAGAAAAAAAGTCACAGACCATTCACTATCCCTGTCTTGTACCACAGCATGACC
The DNA here is from genome assembly GCA_025379985.1 of Phyllomedusa bahiana. Lineage (NCBI taxonomy): Eukaryota > Metazoa > Chordata > Amphibia > Anura > Hylidae > Phyllomedusa > Phyllomedusa bahiana. Next base: position 45,907 of record JAODAL010003835.1, on the reverse strand, counting down.
CTTAAACCTGCATCACCCACAAATTAAAAAGTGCCAGAAGGCAGTATGATTTGAACCATCATGTTACTTGAACTGGACATTGAATATCCCTGTCCTGGAACGCAGCATGAGCCCCAAACCTGCATGACCCCCAGATTTAAAAAGTGCCACAAAAAGGAGTCTTTCAACCACCATTTTAGTTGAACTGGACACTAACTATATCTGTCCTGTACCGCAGAATGACCATTAAACCTGTCTGACCCACAGTTTAAAAAGTGCCAGAAAAAGGAGTCTTTCAACCACCATTTTAGTTTCACTGGACATATACTGTCCCTGTCCTGGGCCACAGTATGACCATTAAACCTGTCTGACCCCCAGATTACAAAGTGCCGGAAAAAGGAGTCTTTCAACCACCATTTTAGTTGAACTGGACATTGACTAGAACTGTCCTGTGCCACAGCATGACCCAGGGCCGGAGTTACAGTGGGTGCGGTGAGAGCCCAGGCTGGCGTCCGTCATCTATTAACACGCAGGTTAAAATGCCCTGATGACGCAGCAACAAAAACTGTCGTGCTGAAGCAGAGTGCGGAAGTGGAAGTGTGAGAACTCCAGCCTTCCTCAGTACACAGTCAAGACCTGGGTAGCGCTTGCCCCTCCGTATGAGTGCGGACCAATTGAGCTTCACTTGGAAATACTGGTGGTTAACGCTCCTGTTACACCCAGGTGCCCTTTATCTTGGCATTCTTTTTCTCATTTTACTCAACGTGCTGGAGGAAATTGTCTCTGTACTTTGTTCTCTGTCCGTGCTCCATACTCCATGTCCTCTGAATAACCTACATCTGGTCAAGTTTTCCTGTACCTCCCTTGTACAATTCAGGGGAATTTTTTTTACCAGCTATTTTGTACATGCAAGTTTTTTAGTAGTTTAATTCTAGAAAACACATTTTTAAAATAGGATGGAATCCCACCATGTCTTTGTTTCTCTTTTTTCATTGTATTAAATGGGTTGTCTCAATACAGGGATTGATAGCTATGTTAAAGATCTTGCAAAAACAAGTCATTTTGCAATATGTGTCCATTATGTTTTCGTATGATACACGGTATTTTTTGCACCTTTCAATTCACCTGTGGTGAATATAGAATTGTTGTTTTAAGATTTACGTAGATGCTGCGTCAATGAACAATGCTGGGTGCGCAAAAGTCAAAAAACACGTAACTGTTATGTTTTGATATAATAAACGGTATTTTTTTTGCACCTTTCAATTCACCTGTGGTGAATATAGAATTGCTGTTTTAAGATTTACGTAGATGCTGCGTCAATGAACAATGCTGGGTGCGCAAAAGTCAAAAAACACGTAACTGTTATGTTTTGATATAATAAACGGTATTTTTTGCACCTTTCAATTCACCTGTGGTGATTATAGAATTGCTGTTTTAAGATTTACGTAGATGCTGCGTCAATGAACAATGCTGGGTGCGCAAAAGTCAAAAAACACGTAACTTATGTTTTGGTATAATAAACGGTATTTTTTGCACCTTTCAATTCACCTGTGGTGAATATAGAATTGCTGTTTTAAGATTTACATGGATGCTGCGTCAATGAACAATGCTGGGTGCGCAAAAGTCAAGAAACACATAACTGTGATGTTTTCGTACGATACACGGTATTTTTGGCAACAAACAACCTGTGCTGACTACAAGATTGCTGGATTGTAATTTAACTGCAAGGTGGATATATCAACAGTCACAGGTGCAATGGGTAAAATTGAAAATGAACACCTATCTGAAATGTATACTGATAATAAAAGTGGAGTTTTGCAGCTAACAAAGAGACCTGCAGTTACTAGAAATTATGTTTATCCAATATAAGTTCAGGCTGCCCAATATCCAGGAAATATTTCAATAGCAAACTGTTAATAATAAAGATATTCCACTACAATGTCTACACTAAGTCTTGGTGAACTTTATCCAGTGTTCTTTATAGATAGAGCTTGTGTGTGTTTTCCCGTGGGCCCCCCCCCCCCCCCGCTCCACCGCTGAATTTACAGTGGTAGATGCTGCTCTAAAATTGTCGAGCTAACTACTTATAATGTTCAACTCTCTAATCTAACTAATTGGAAGGATCACAGCTAATAGTAGAGGTTTCTCTGTGCAGAAATAGAATACTGTCGCTGAGCTGTTGGCCACAGGCAGAGCGCAGGTCCTATCCCTATGAGACGCTGAGAGACACTGAGGCTGAAACAGGAAACGCTGTTCTATGTAAAACGAGGTCATGTGATTTTTCCAGCCAATCGCAACCATACACATCCCAGTCATGACGTCGCACACACATCTCACCCTGCTCTATTCTGTAATCTCATTTGCTGGCCGCCAAAATTACAGGAAGCGCCGAAAAAGGCGCGATCTTAATAGATTTATGCTCAGATTTTAACCTTAATTATCGCATGATCTGGAAAATTCGATCACCATAAAAACCTTGCCGATTTCAACTTTGTCGATAAAAATCGCTCAACACTACTTAGGAGACCTGGCAATGTATGCAGCACACATACGGTTTGGGAGCTTAACCACTGCCGGTCATAATAATATGACTGTTCACTTTTCCTCCCGGCCTTCCAAAAGCCGTAACTGTTTTATTTTACCATCTATGTAGAGAGCTTGTTTTTTTGTGGGACAAGATGTATTTTTTAATGGTGCCCTGAACCATACCACGTAATTGAAAAAACATTCTAAGTGGGGTGAAATATGAAAAAAAGGACTGCGTGGGCTTTGTTTTTACGGTGCTCATTCTTTGGTATAAATGATGTGTTATCTATATTCTGCAGGTTGATATGACTCTGGCAACACCAAATATGAAACATTCTCTGTTTCTTAAATTTGCACTGCAGCTGCATTTTCTGTGACCAATAACTGCATTTTTTGTGGGTGGAAGTGTAGCTTTTATTGGTACCATTTTGGAATACATGCTTTTTAATCACTTTTTATTACAGCTGAAATGACCAAAAAACTGCAATTTTGGCGTTTGCTATTTTTTTTCTTCTACGGTGCTCAGTGCATAGGATAAATTATGTTATATTTTAATAGATCGGTCTTTTATGGATGTGGCAATAAATATTATGTGTAATTTTTATTTTCTGCATTTTCTTTTATTTGTAAAATGGCAAAAAGGGAGTGATTTGAACTTTTGGTATTGTTGATTTTTTATACGAGCTTGCTCCAGTCCCTGCTACTAGCAGCTGGTGTCAGATGAAATTAGCAGCTGATACCAGCCTTCTATGTAGCAGACTCACTGAGTAAGCATGCTACGTACTCATAAGTCATGAGTCAGTAAGGGGTTAAAGGGGTATTCTCATTTTATTGATTAGCTTTAAACATGTAGGCAAAGGTAAATAAAGATTATTATCAATTACATTGCTGTTCTAATTTTGATTTCTAATTGATTACAGTAAGAGCAAATCTTATCTCCTGCTTCTGTACACAAGTTTCCCTAGGTTACCAACTACCTCTTTCTGTTCTAACAGGCTCTAGTAACGTAATTCCCTGTGGTTTGTTATCAGCAGCACAGGCACTTTTTCATGTTACTTACTGACAAACTTTAACCCTTTTGAGCTCTGTGGACTGGTGCATATTGTTTAGAAACCTCCATCACTAATGTCCCTCTAACAAGCTCAGCTAGGTATAGCAGAGCTGATCTGCCAATCACTGCTGTAGAACCGCCCACAGCTTGAACATTAAGTGGTAATCTGAAGCTGGAAATGAAGAGCAGGCTCTGTGAAACAGCATGGTGAGAACACACCTTTGATGTTAGGGGAATGTAAAAACTTACAATTTCAGTAATAAAGTACTTTGAGAGCTTAAAGTGGTGATTTTCACAAGAGCTTAGAGCAAAGAGAAAATAGGTATGCACATAATGCATATAAGCATATAAGAGGTACAGCATATACAAATACCCATACAGAACATTGCCCTCGCTGGTAAGTTTATTGGAATAATGTATACTGTTGCTAGTATTGTGGCAAATACTTCCCTGTGTACTTGTTTATGTAAATGTGAGTCTCTAGGTAATACAGTTATATAATGCATACAGTACATGCTGAGATGTGTTGCTGTCATTTGAAATAGTTTATAAATTCTGCCCCCTAAAATATGTTGAGCTGCCACACATCAGGACAGGCGGCTGAATAATCACATACTCGCTTAGACTGGAAGCCATGGTAAATTGATTGATCTTTTGCTATGATACAAAGAAAGCAATGCTGTTTTTCAGGATGGGGGACGCAGAGATTACACAATAGTATGCTGTAAAAAGATCTTCCAGAATGCATAGAATTTTATCTTGGCTGCTAGGTGTTTAACAGCATAGTGATAAAAGATTCTCAGGGCAGCCAACAGGAAAGCAGCACCTCATTTGGATGAGTGTATAAGGCATGACATAACAAAATGCAAGCCAGTCAAAGTTGCCAAAAAAATTGCCAAAAATTTTATATAGGTTATACCTATCCTATTAGGCGGTAAAATTAGCTCTGTTCTTTAAAGACTTAAAATCTTACACCCACATTACATGTTTTGTTTCTAAATGTGTATTGTCCTCATTAAAGGGAGGGAAAGTTGACAAGTAAAAATATAAATATCCACATTAATTCCAGTGCCTGGAGTGTGTAAAAGCAAATAATTTTATACTAGATTTTCTCCTTTTAGCAATGTTGCACTAGAGTTTCTTAGCCCACCCTTTCATAAAGAACACATGAACCTCCACTGTCAGTCATAAACTACTTCAAATTACACACCAATACACAATAAGGTACTATAGGTTACTTGTGAATCAGTGCATAAAAAGCACATCTTAGTGTACAAGTACATCTTAGTGGCAAGTGGCTCCATTCTCCCTGTATCCCGCACCTAGTGTCAAAGGCCTGTTGGCCGAAACATTGGACCATGGGATCTACTGCATATGGAGAGTTCAATTTCTTTTTGTGTTGCAAAATTGCTTAATAAAATGCTTCAAAGCTATCTTAAGGTGTGATGTGGATTACCTATTAAATATTCTGCCATGGGCTTTTTCCACTGAGCACCCGATCCCTACAGGGAGTGCGGCATCATTATACGTTATCTAAAGTGATTTGCTCCCCATTTTCTGATGGTTGGCTCATAGAGAGGTGCAAGTCGACCTGCAGTGCTGAAAGTGCTCATGGAAACACCCTTTTAAGGGTCTGTAATTATATTGTTGCCCAATTCCCTGGAAGACCAGTCTAACTCTGCCCTGAACAATCAAAACCTGTGCCAATATATTTCATGTTTGCATTATTTTCCAGATCAATGTACCTTGGATAGAAAAGACATTTTATAAACACGATTGTGTTTCCATCATACCAAATTCAAGAGAGCCTCACAGGTAAGTGACTTATGTCATGCAAACCCTTATAGTACACTATATTGAATTGCAGTATACACGTCGTGCATCCATATTCTCAGTGGGTCCCAGTATTTCCCAAATGTTTTTTGTTTTTATCTGAACTGTATTGCTAAAACATTTTATTCCCTCCACAGCTAAGAGGGACATGTATGAAAACTGTCTTGGTCTAAGACATGTTCTTGTTGCCCAAAGCAACCAATCAGAGTTCCTCTTTCATTTTTTTTCAGAGCAGTATATGAAATGAAAGGGGAACGCTGATTGGTTTCTATGGGCAACAAGGGAAGTCTTAGACCAAGACAGTTTTCATACATGTGGCCCTTAGGGTATGTTCACACGGCGTACTGGGGCACGTACTGTACGCGCCGCAATATGCCAGGTTTTTTGGAAGCACGCACTGACAATTGACATGTCACTTCTCTCTCTGGGCGTACAACACGATTGCACTGTACGCCCGGGGAGATGAGGTAATTCATCGTTCTCTATGAGAGCTATGTATTACCGTAATTGCGGCGCCCGTTTCACCGTGTATAAAGCACAAATACGCAGTGAAATTTTATTGTGTTCATTAGTAGCATAGAATGCGCCTGAATCTATGAACCTGTTCTACTGCGGGTCATTGATTTAGCTCTTTCTAGCTACAAAGTGACAATTCAGAATAAGACAACTATATCAAACATTCAATGCTGCTTGTAATTTGTCAGTCACCAGTGTACTGCCTTGGTAAAGAGAATCTTTCCAGTAACCCCTGCTTATGTCACTCCAAAAGAAAATTATCTTCAAGGCATATAGAAGATTTCATGTATCGTAACTTTACTTCGTATTTCACAATAACATAGAATTGTGCAGTAACGCAGACATAATGTGAACAAAGTCTAAAAACCTGGTGCTGTATTCGTTGCACAGTGGCATACAGTCCTTTTTGAGAGTCCTCAATCTTTCTGTGGGGGCTCCATATAGAGCGGATAACACCGCTGTGATGCGACGTTTCGGAAGATTTTCTTCCTTTCTCAAGTATGCGCGCTCCATTCTGTGTTCCGTTTAAATATCCCTCCCACTGTCACATGGGCTACATAGCACAAGCAATACTATATTAAAATGGTTAAAAAAAACAATAATTTAGCACAAAAAAAAGAAGTTTGTGGGAGGGACGGGGGAAAAGGTTTGAAGCATAGGATCCCGGTAGAAATTAACCTTGGTGTGGTTTTGGGGAGATGCTAATGTTCTTCTGCTCCGGATACTGAAACTAATTTTCTCTTTGAAGTGAGTGGCCCAAAAAGATCTTGGGACCAGGAAGGTACAGTGACTTGGGGTTAATGAAGTTTGCTTTAACCTTTGAGGATGGCCAGGTTGCAAAGGTCATGATATAAGCGCCTGGTGGGTTGAAGTGTCAAGGTTATTGTGTAATGTGGAGATGAGGGAGGTGAAATATTCTTGTTTAGTTCAATACAGGGCAGTGTGGTAAGTCCTAAGCATGAATTTGTAGAGGAGAAAATCTGCAGGTAGCTTAGACTTTCTCCACAGACATTTAGCACACCTGGAACATCACTGCAGAAAGCGAGTTTGAGGCGTATGCCAAGGCTGCCGGCGTCCGACTCTGGTATTGTGGTGTGTGAGTGGTGCCAATCTGTCCAGGATAGTTGAGAGCGTTTCATTATATTGTTTGACAGCCAGGTCAGTACAGGAGATGGAGACTATTGGGGACAGTCAGGACTTTATGGTGCTTATGAGTTCCTGAGTGTTAATGGAGCGGATGTTTCGGAATGTGTGACGTGCAGGTGTGTCCAGAGAAGGCTGAGAATTAGTGATAGTGAAGGAGATAAGGTTATGATCAGAGAGTTCATAAGGAGAATTAGTGGAAGTAAAAAATTGATGAGAGACGACAGAAAACCAGATCAAGAGAGTTTCTATCCTTGCTGATGGGAGAGTCTGTAAATTGCAAGAGGCCAAGAGAAGATGTTAGTGAAATAAACTAAGAGGCGGAAAGAGACATGGGGTCATCAATGGGGATGTTGAAATCACCCATAATGAGAGTGGACATTTCAGTAGAGAGGAAGTGAGGGAGCCAGGCAGCAAAATTATCCATAAAATGGCGGGGTGAGCCAGGGGGTCTGTAGACAACCGCGACTGAGAGAAAAAAGCCGAAAGAGTCTGAGGATGTGGACCTCAAAGGAAGAGAAAGTGAGGAAGGGTGCAGGAGGAATGACCTGGTAAGTGCAGTGTGAAGAAAGAAGTATGCTGACTCCTCCTGTTCTTAGGTCTGGGGGTGTGAGTGAAGTGTAGGCCACCATAGGTGAGAGCAGCAAGGGAAGCGGTGTCTGATTGCTGGAGCCATGTTTCTGTGAGAGCTAGTAGGTTGAGGGAGTTAGAGAGGAACAGATCATGAGCAGCAGTGAGTTTGTTACAGACAGATTGGGACCTCCACAACACACACTTAAAAGGAGCAGGAAAAGACATACAATGAATTGCAAGAAGGTTAGCAGGGTTTCTATGGGAGGCAGAAGAGGAGGTGGGATGAGCAGTAAAGGAGGGTGGGCTGGGGTTACGAGAGATGTCTCTGGAATCGAGAAGCAGGAGAATGAAAAGTAACAGCAGATATTTCAGTGCTGTATAGGAGCAGCCTTTGTGTGGCACTATTTGAACAGGTGGTTTAGGGTAGTTGAAAAGGGAAAATAGTGTGTATACATTGGTGAGGGAAGGAGGGAGGAGCTGATATGGATAAAATTCTCAGGGAGCATGACTGTGTGATAGGATAGGAGGCAGATGGTTGCAAGCATGTTGAATAAGATGACTTTAAAAAAAGACCAGTTACTCACATAAAAGGCGATCATCCTGACCCCCTTCTGCCAACTTCTGTCCCATTTGTGTCGTTTTTCTACAGATCATATCACTTTTAAATCTGTTACTTCCAGTGTGGCACTGTAATGAATGGCAAATTGACCATCGGTCAAATTGACCTGAGCCTTCTAACTTATACTATGCTATGTGGAGTTCATTGATATCATCAGTGAACCCAAGTGTCATAAATGGGTGGAACTACAAATTGACCAGCACAGAGAGGACACTTCATGGGTGATATCTGGGATCAATGGCTGCACAAAGAAACACAGGGTAATTATTGAAGACCGAGCTGGGGTGAAATTTACACATACCATTAAACAAAGCAGTACGATTTAACAAATATTCCACATATTAAAAGAAAGAATTATAAAAAAGGCAAGAAAAAAATAAAGTAAATGCAACATTTATGATCCAAAAAATATAAAAGTTACAGCTTTTCAACAGGCTAAAATACAGCTAATATGTGTCCTGGGGACGCAAAATACCCTAGACCTAAACAAGATAAAACTAACCCTAACCACATTTAAAGAGGCATGTCAGTACTTTATTGTGTTAATAATATGCAGTGGCACACAGGGCCTCATGCATGAAAACTGTCTTGGTCTAAGACTTTTTTTGTTGCCCTTAGCAACCAATAAGAGCGCCCCTTTCAATGTTTCAAATCGCTATATGAAATGAAAGAGGAGCTCTAACTGGTTGCTATGGGCAACAAAGAAAGTCTTAGACCTAGACAGATTTCATACATAAAGCCCACAATGTCCACATAGTATCAAGCACTGGCCAGAGTGCCATACTTTGCCTATATTGTCATGCAGTGCCCACATACAGACATATAGTATACAGAAGACAGTAGTTGGCTACATAGTCATATAGGGCGACATGCATGAAATTTGGCGTCTACACGCCAAATTTCATCTGCATAATAATAGCATAGAATGCACCTGATTTATGAACCCGCTATACAGTGGGTCATAAATCAGGCACATTCTAGCGCTAGAGCGACATTTCTGGCTCAGGTAAACCACTTTGAAAGTGGTATACCTGATCCAGCTGTAATACGCCTAGAAATGTGCCTAGAAATGCTGTAGCGAAGCTATAAATATGTAGCTTCACTATGTTTCTAGTGCACCCCGCCTCCCGCACGCACCCCGAAATCAGGCGCATTACAAAGCGCTGCAGGTGCTATGTAATGCACCTGGGAGTGGCATGCAGGAGATCTAAAAAATGTATGAACGGGGATGCACCTGATATGGGGCTGAAAGGACAGCAGATATCTGGCACAGCCCCATTCATACATGTCACCCATAATGTACACCTAGTGCCTTGGCAAATAGAGCCTCGAGAATACTACACTATATCTATATAAATAATAGCAGATAATTACTAGCATTGCTAGGGAGAAGATGTCTGAGTCCTGAAGATCAGTCTAGCTGTTTAGATCTTCAAGACGTTATGTGACACTTAAGACAAAAGAGGATATTGTCCCGTAGAATTCAGGATTCATGTCCTGTATGTATGGTTATAATCCATATCCCAGCAGAACATCAGATGGGGTGCTCTGAACTAGGCATGGAAAGTACATGTACGATTAGTGCCTGAGATAGTTCATGACATTTATAAATACGCATCCAGTTATGCAGCTACTACTAACTGCATATATATCTATACAGCATATCTATAATTTTTTTTAAATAGTGCTGACAAATATCAGTTGTTGCTTATTATGCATGAATGATATTTAAAGGATGAAAATAAATATTTAGACATGAAGTCACCTGTCTGGTCCTATTTAACATAAAGGAATAAACACAAGCACCTAACAAATCTGTGATGTAACAGATGTTTGGACTTTTCATATCTTTACTCTAATTAACATACAGTTGCAAGAAAACTAAGTGAACCCTTTCAATTTATTCATAAACAGTGGTCTGATTGTTATTGAAGTAATAGGCAAACACAATGTAACTAAACTATCAACACGCAAACAGCTATATGGTTCATGTCTTTGAGTAGACTTTCACAGTTTAGGGGAAAAAAAAGTAGGGAACCCTTACTTTAAAAATTCTGTAGATCTCCCTTTAGCAGTCATCAATCCACCAAACATTTCCTTTAGCTGCAAAATAGATTTGCACATTGTTAAACCATTCCTTCAAAACAGAATGATAAAAAAACCTCCAGCACTCTTCAAAATGTGCATACAAATTCAGTCTTTATTATGTCCCATACAAATAGCATAAGTCAAAAACAATGCATTGTATGAACAACCATGCTTCTTATGCGTATCAAGGTTTTGTGTGCTTCTATTCAATGGGCATAGCACCTGTAAAACCTACATTAGTTAGCTAATTTTTTGGTTGAAACACTTTTGAAAATTAGCTCTTGAATTAGCCATTAATATATAGGTTCACTTACATTTTCTTCCTGAACTGTGGATGTTTAGTCAATGTGCTCAGTAAAAGACATGACCAGTACAACTGTTTGTGTGCTTATAGTTTAGTTTGATTGTGTTTGACTAAGGTTGTGGCAATCCAATTGTTTTATTAGTAATGATGTAGAAATCCAGGTTATGGGATTGCTACATGTCTTGCAACTACACATGAATTAAATTTGCATGTCACCACTGCTTTCATGCTTTAGTAGTCTACTAATGGGCAAACTGCCTTTTATTTTTACAAATCAATAGTTATAAAACCACGGCACACCATAAATTGGATGCAAATAGTGAAAAGATTTATTAATCTAAAGCGGAATATCAATATAATCTTAGAAAATCGGATAAATTTGGATTAAAGACATATTGAACAAGTGCTTACATGAATGGTGTTAATTGGAACAATGGAATTATTGATGTCAATACTAATGCAACGTTTCGGCTGGCAGCTCACGCTACTCACCGGACTTCTCGTCCGTTTCTCCTGCATCTTTAGCCTGTGCCCATCTGTCTCCACTAATAGTGGAACTATTGCTAGCTACTTCTTGTGGAGATTCCATCCTCTTGCATTGTGCATACATTGGATTTTCACATACCCTCTGCATTTGCTATATTTCCCTTTACCTCTTAATTTGATGTCACTTGATAAAGGCTCTCACCGAAACGTTGCATTAGTATTGACATCAATAATTCCATTGTTCCCATTAACACCATTCAAGTAAAGCAATTGTTCATTATGTCTTTAATCCAAATGTATCTGATTTGCTAAGATTATATTGATATTCCGCTTTAGATTAATAAATATTTTCACTATTTGCATCCAATTTACGGTGTGCCGTGGTTTTATAACTATTGATCTGGATTACTTTTCCACATTTTGCACCCATATCAATCCCCTTCTACCTCTTTCCTCAAGGTGTGCGTGACCATTGAACCTTAAAATTTTATTTTTACAAAACATATAACTTTGCTCCCATGTAGCTCAACAAATATTGGAGGTATCATCAGATTTGTTATCTAACCAAGACGGGTACTATATCTTGGCAAACAAAAACAAATAATTAGGGTTTAGGACAAAGTAAGAGTATGAATCTTGATTAAAGTGTAAGAGGTCTTTGATTCATATCTCTTGTGAGCCTCCAGAAAACTGCTGTGGAACATTCTTTTACTAAATGTATGGAAAAGAGCATAGCTCAAAATAAAAAAAAATATTGTTGCCCTGACAAAAATAAGACTAGCTTAGAAAAAGATATTATAGTGGGAGCTATGTGATTTATAGAAGCTGAGCTATGTAATTTATGGGTTTTCTGATTGAAACACAGGGCGACATGTATGGAAAATGCCTAGGTGTAAGACTGTCTTTGTTGTCCCACTATTAACATTGATGACATATCACCTTTTTCAAGTACAAGCCCTGAAACCTCTCTGTTTTGAGTTAAGTGGTAGCTGGAACTCTCCCCTTGATCTTTTTATCTCCAAACTGTTTTTATAAATTTCCAAATTAAAACAACCATTTTCACCCGGGGTTTGGGGGGAATGGGTGAGGAGGGAAAGCGGGGACGGGAAGGGGGCAAGGGCATGTATAGGAAACAAACGAGATCAGATTATGATTTGAAATAATACTTGCAATGTCCAAATGTTCTGAATCATGAAAAAGCACGAATCAATTAGGACTTAGATATAAACATTGAAGTCATGTTAGCAATGCTAACGCTGGAGGTGGGTTTGTAGATGATGCTCCCAGATGGAGGTCATGATGTTCCCAGCATGAGTTATCCATCCCATGTGAGGGCTCAAGGATGACGTTTAGAGTGCTGGAGGACCTGAATAGAAGCTTGAAGAATAGTTCGTTTAACTGAAGACTTAGAAGCTGGTGTAGTTTTTTGTTGTGCTCGCTATTACAGCGGAGAGGGTCACTCAGTTCTTTAAGATTAGAAACGTAATATGATGAGAATCAATCAGGATCTGGGTAGAAGTATCAAGATTATGATGCCGGTATTGGTGTCGGATGCAAGTCTTTAAGCGATGGCTCACAAGAAAAGCTATCAAATTCCTCACCTAAAGCATCTATCTGATGTGGAGATCTAAGGTTAGCGTTCTATATTCTGGTATAGAAGATATGGTTAGTGATGCAAAGTTTCATCCTGCTTATTTCCAGTAATCGTTACTAAACAATACTTACTAGGTAAGGAAAATGAGGTACGGGGGTAGGGGGAGGGACAAAGAACCAGAGACACGTGGAACCATCTCCACCCTTATGCTGAAACTTAGGATTCACCTTGCGAAGTCAGGGTGTAGAGTTTTAAGAGCAATGTTCAGGAACACCTACGGACGTCTGTCCTAGGTACCAGGTTGTGGTGCAGAAGCATGATCTAATACGCGATTGTATATGATTTGGGAGTATATCAATTATGGGTTGCCATATTAGGAAGAATTTTTCCAACCTGTTCTCTTTTTGAAGGGAGGCCTCCACCCAATCCATGCGTAATAAGTATGTAAGCTTTTCTAAGAAAATGCGTAGTGAGGGGGTTTTGGGGCCTATCCAGGTCTGGAGGATAGTTTTCCGTGCTGCCGCCGAGATGCAGAAAATTAGTTGTTTAGTATGTCGTGGGATTTGTTGGTCTGTGTCTCGTAGTATACCAAAGAGGGCCCATTCAGGAGTTATAGGCGTGGAGAGGGTAGTGTGTGTGGTTAGGAATTGTTGGATGCGACTCCAGAATGCTTGACTGATTGGACAAGCCCAAAAGTAGTGATTTAAATTTGCCGTGCCCTCCCCGCACCTAGAACAGGACGGTGATGTGGAGCCCCCCATGAGATAGTTACGGCTGAGGGATAAATATCCCCGATGCAGTATCTTAAGGGCCATCTCCCAATAGGAGACACTGGCAATGCTTTTGGATGCCCTTAACGTAGCCTCCAGCATCTCCTCCAACGATATGTGTGGCAAGTCCTTCTCCACCGCACCAGACCACTCTCCCTAGCCTTGTATTGGAGCGGTAGATTAAGGAGTTTATAAAAGCCCGAGACATGGCCTCGGGCTCTCTGTGCGCCAACCAGTTTTCCCAGCATGTTATCATTCCATTCAAGATCACCAAATTGTCGGATTACTTTGATCGTGTAGCTCTGGAGTTGTAGAAAGTGAAAGATATGGTTTGTAATAAAACTGAATTTCGTGCAAGCTTGGTTGAAAGTGAGAGGTGCTTTCCTTTGGGGATCTACTAGGTTGCCCACCATTCTGAGACCGCTGGAGTGCCACCGCCGGAAGATGGGATGGGGTTTGCTCATTTGAAAATCTCCCCTTGATTTTAATAGGAGCTCCTAGTACAGCTGAGTGGCGCACTCGGCTGTACTCAGAATTCCCTTTGAAGTCAATGGGAGAGTTCTGACCACCTCTCTTTTGAAAATGGACAGGTTTCAGGACTCATTTTCAAGGTAGGTGCAGGTCCAAGAGGTGGGAATAACATCTATCACAGAATGATGGCATATCATATGTATGGGCAGGGCTGCCATCATTCATCTATCAGCCATTTCAGGGCCTCATACAGCCAATGCAAATGGCCTCCCCACCCATTACTAGTTCATGTCTTTTACCATATCTGTGGGCCCCTTTTTGATCAAGGTCCATGACAGAAGTATTGCCAGAACTGCCCTATTGGCACCCCTGTAAGTATGCCATCAATGTGTATGTTGGGATTACCTCTTTTGCTAGTACCTTATTGCTCCTTTTCTTTAGGCATTTATGATGGACTGAATTTTTTGAAATATGACATTCAACAATAATAAACAATAAATTACATCCAGCTGGTCCCACCTTATTCAAAGAGCAGTTGACAAATCAGCTTTGTAGAATGAAACCTTGTTATGGATCACATGTTTAATAAACACCAACAAAAATTCAGTTGGATTGAGGTCTGGACTGTTTGCTGACCAGGTCATTGACTTGATATGCCTTTCCTGAAGAAAAGCATATTGTCATATACAAACAATTTTTCTGGTGCATTTTGTATATTAAATCTGTCCTATTATGTAAAATGTGCATAATGACCTATACACTATGAATTGAAATAATTTGCAGATTTCTTTCTTTATCATAGAGCAGCAGATCCACAGATAGCAGCTTTCTATTTCCTTTGGTTTATAAGATATTTATTTAAGCCTTCAGCATGAGGAAGAACTGTAAATTAAAAGGTGGACTGCTCTCAATGAAAATCACAATCTTACAAACTTTTGTCTAAATGAAAAAAAAATCAGTAAATCAAACATGCTGAGATTAAAAAGGTATTTAATTAAGACAAGAAGTTTATTGTAGAGGAACAACTTGGTTGATGGACAGAAGACGGAGGTTTCTTGTTGCGTAGTCCATATAGTATACTATTTTAAACTGCTCAATTTGCTTTCACACTGTTCTAGTCATGTAGTACACTAATATATGTTACCACATATCAAATGAGTCATGAGAGTCTTATATAACTCTTTATATTGCCCTGCAATGTGACCTAAGAAGGCGTTAAACTTGTTTCGTATGAATAAACTCTTGTAACCATATCATAAGATAAAAATCAAGCTAATTTTTAAGATATCTAAACTGGATATATCTTTGTACAGGCTGGAAACTGTACAAAGTTACTCTTTTATATATTTATTTATATCTATATATCTATGTGTGTGTATATATATATATATATATATATATATTTTATATAAATTATATATTATATTATATATATATAGTAACTATATAAGCTGCAAAATTCTGCTCAGAGAAAGACATACCCTCTTGGGCTAGGTTCACATCAGAGCTGGAGAGCAGCAGCCTGCTCTATTTTGTCTGTCTCAACTACGAACACCCCGCCATAAACCCGACAGACCCATTGTAATTAATAGGGTCCATCAGGTGCCGTGGGCGTCCGTAGTTAATGGATCCCGTGGCTTCAGTTTTTCACCTCAGCAACAGAGGTTCTGGAAGCTCCAGCACAGATGTGAACCAGGCCTTATAAATAGACACGAGCAACAATTCTGTTTAACACGTTTGTCAGTGTTTATTCACACTTAAAGTTCTGTTAAAATAGAGCCTCTGTAGACATACCATAGAATGGATTATTAACCTATTTCTTATTCACTCACTACTTATTAGATGTATTCCTGGGTGTCAAATTTGCCAACAGCTTGTCCGGTAAGTCTGAGGCATCATTAATACTGTTTGGTATATGTAGATCTACCAAATGTACCTTTCTAGGTTACCTGAGCATACAGATTCCCCATATAGCATTAAAAATATTGATATATTTGTTTTTCAAAAGGTGTTGTTGTGGTCGTTTGATCAAAGAACATGGCCCTTTGGCTGAAAATGCTGGCAGTAAGCTTTCGGATGGTCAAAACCAGTCAACAGTTTGGACTGTGGAGGAGCACACAGTGAAAAGCCCTACAAATGCATATGGCACCATTGACTTTCAAGGTGGTTCACAAGGCTGCAAGGCCAAGGTAAATCAATTTATGTCATTTATGTAACTTTGCTACTTTTTGCTGTGTTTGTTTTTCATCTCCATCTGTTTGCAATTCTTTTTTTTTCCAAATTGTTTTCATTGGTTTACAATTTTTTAATCAAACAATTGTAACAGGAGGGTGGGGGGAAAGGAAAGGGGAAAGGGAAAGGGAATGGGTAAGGATATGTATGAGAGGCATGGAATATTAGATTATGATTAGAAACAATATATACGATACCCAGGTGCCTGAACTCTCGAGAGAGCTTAAACTAATCTTAGATCTTAGATAGAAACATTAACGTCCTGGTGAAAATGTTAGCGTTGGAGGTGGATCCTTAGGTGTTGGTTCCAGATAAGGGTCATGCTGTTCCCCTCGGGAGTTTTCCACCCCGTGCGGAGGTTTAAGATCGACGTTCAAAGTGTGGTTTAGTCCGGGTTGAAGCTTGAAGAACAGGTTGCTCGCCTGAAGGCACTAAAGCTAGTGTAGCTTTTTGTTGCGCTCACTAATGACGCAGATAAATTCATCCAGCCCTCCCAGGTCGCGGGCTTAGTATAGCGGGAATTAGTTGATTCCGGATCGAATTATCGAAATTTTGGTGTCAGCATTGGTGTTGAGCGTAAGTCTTTTAGTATTGGTTCGCTTTAGAAGTCATCAAGTTCCTTGCTTTAGGTTTCCATTTGACTTTGAGACCTGAGGGTAGCGTTCCATATTCTGACATAGAGGTCATGGTATGGTAAATAGCACAGATTTTTGTTATGCCTGTTTCAAGTAAACATTAATAAAAACAAATTTTCTAGAGAGAGAAAGTGGGGTACGGGGTAGAAGGGGGACAAAGAACGAAGACACGCGGGCACACTCACCATGTGTTTAACAGGATTCATCTTGTGGAGTCCGGGTGTAAAAGTTTTAAGGCAATGTCAGGAGTACTAAGTGTTTGTCCTAGTACAGGTTTGGAGCGGAAGATGATCATTATGCGTGATTGTAATGGTTTGGAGTATATTTGATTAGGTTGCCGTTAGGAAGAATTTCTCTACCCTGCATTTTTCGGGGAGGGGCCCTCCCCCAACCATGCGTATGATAGTTAATTTGCCCCAAGAAATACGTAGTGAGGGGGTTTTGGGGGCCCTATCCAGGTTGGAAAATAGTTTTCCTTGCTGCTCGATATGTTAGAAAATTAATTGGGTTTTTATGTCTGGGAGTTGTCTATCTTTTCCGCAATATCCCCGAAGAGGGCCCATTCAGGGTTATGGGTGTAGAAGGGGGGTATTTTGGAGGAATCTTTGAATGCGTCCAAGAACCTTGACTGACTGGACCCCCCAAACCCTGGTATGTTTTGGTCCCTCCCGGACCTAAGCGGGATGGTGAGGGTGCAGCCCCAATGTGATAGTTACACTGGGGGATAAATACCTGATGTAGTACTTGGGGGCCACCCCCATAGGAGCACTGGCAAGTTCGGATCCCTTTAACGTGGCCTCCAACATCTCCCCCCCCTTTATTTGTGAAATTTTCCCCCCCTCCCCCGCACCAGACCGCCCCCCCTAGTCTCGTTTTGGAGTGGGGGTTTAAAGATTTTTTATAAAAACTTGAAATGTCCTTTGGGGTTCCCTGCGCCCCCAATCACTTTCCCAGCATGAGTTTCCATAAAGATCATTAAATTTGTCGGACTACTTTGACGTGTAGCTCTGGGTTGAAAAAAGTGAAAATGTGGGTGGGGATAAATTTTAAATTTAGTGCAGGCTGATTGAAAAGTAGAGGTTTTTTCCTTTGGGGATCTACTAGGCCCCCCACTGTCCTGAGACCCGGGAGTCCCAAACCGTGGGAAGAGGGGGTGGGGTTTCCCCGTTGAAAGCCAGGGTTGTCTATAAACTTACTCAACGAGGCCCCTCCGATACCCCAAGTTGGGGTGCACTAGGGCCTGTCTTCCAAGTGATCAAGAGAAAAAGGGTGAGTTTCCCTTTCATGGGGGTCGTGGAATGAGAGATGAAAAGGGGTTTGGTAAGGGAATTTCTGGGAAAATTTGTTCGACCCTAGGGCGTATTTTGGGTTTTCCCAGTAAACCCAGTCCCAATTATGCATAGATTAGCTGAGAATTGAAAAAAAATTTTAAGTTCGAAAAATTTATAGCTCCCCTTTGGGTTTTTGTTTGAAAAGTGTTAAAAGGGATTCTTTCTCTGTTACCCCGCCCCCAAAGAAGGGTTTTGAAATGTTTTTTGATTAATTTTTCATCTTTTGGTTTAAATCTGTTTGCAATTCTATATAGTTGATCATGAGTGAGTTCACTTTTGGTATATACCTGGTTGGTATTTGTTTTAAATGTAAGTTTGGGTTATTGTTTTTTTTGCGATTTAAGGATTAAACTACCTAAACGCCTTTAATTTTTTCCTTTGTTTATGAAAACTATTAATGGATATTTAATAAGATTTATTTTTTAATTCAAAAATTTTTTAAGAGAATACGCACATAGGGACAAAAATAAAATGCAATAAAAGACAGAAGGGGCTAGGCCCATCGGGCCCAAACAAGAAATAACTTTCAATTTATATCAAATTATAATTAAAAATAAGTATTTGTCAAAAAACTGAATCATGTTTTTAAGAACAGTAAATACCAGGGAAAATAAAAAGAAATAAAAAGGGGAAACCCGGGGGGGAAAAACAGGATAGAGGGGGGGGGGGTTGCGGACGAGAACAGAACCCGGGGCCCCCACAACCCCGAACGGGAAACCCAGAATGAGATGTAAAAGTGCAACTATGGTAGATATGTGTTTCAATAAGAACATCCAAAATTAGGGGGGCAGTGGGCGAGAAAAGATATTGCATCAGGTAGTGAGCGAACGAAAGAGTGGGTAGATTGAAAAAGAGCCAAAAAACCAGGTTTTTGGGCCACAAAATCAGATTTGGGCCGGGGGTTAGCTACCAGCTCCCATTCGTGTATATGCGAAATCTCCCCAAACCATTTTCAAAAAGTGGATGAACTCGCAATTTCCAGTGACGAAGGGTTTACGTTTTTGCGCCTGCAAAGGGGGGACGCAAAAAGGGGTTTTTTTTTAGGCTGGGATTTGGGCATCAAACATAATAGCAAGTAGGGTTGGGGGGGGAAGGGAATCAAACATTTGATTCCCCAATTTCTCGTGAACCCCCTCCCAAAAGCCCCGAATGAAGGACATTACCACCCTATTGAGCATGGTTCCCCCCGCACCCCCACAATCCAACAGGTGTTAGGCAAGAGGGGGGACCATTTTGAGTGGAAGGGCCCGTACCCCGGGACAATATTTAAAACATGTCTCCTGGGACTTGGAAGCAATGACAGCTTTATGGGTGAGCCTAAAGCAATTAGTCCACTGAGAGGGAGAGAAACAGGTCCCCAATTCAGATTCCCAGGCTGCACAGTATGGTGGCAACGAGGAGTGCTGCAAAGAAGCTAACTCTTTGTATAGGCATGAGATGGAGTGTCTCGGGGGCTTTTCAAGCAGACAAAGCTGCTTGAATGGAGATAAGGGCCGATTAAAATTCACCACTCGCTTAATGGAATCAAAGTAGTGTCGGAGTTGTGCGAATTTGAAATGCACGTTAGGTGCGGAACATAAATTATCTGGAAGGGAGTTAAAGGACGGAAACCTCGCCTTATGCAAAATGCCATGGAACCACAGCGGTTTGAATTTGGAGCTCCCTGCAAAGACTCCAGGGGACATCCCCAGGGGAAATGCTGGGTTGTAAGAAATGGGGAGAAGAGGACCCTTCCTATAAATTAAGTTACAACCGGACCTATATGAGAGGATAATGGAAAGGGTGTGACCTAAGGAGAATGTAGTCGGGAATTTGTCAGCCAAGGAAGGAGTCCAGATCCAGGGCAGGGAGGCCAGGGCCAACGGACAAACGTCCCGGGCCAGCTGAACCCACAACTTGTCGCTCACGGGACATACCAAATATAAGATTCATCTTTTTACTAATTTGGTGCTGGACTACCTCCACCATCCATGGTGACATTTAGATAAATCAATTTATCTGCATAATTCCTTAGATGAATCATACATTGCAATAGAAAATAAATATATTGGGATGGCAGACCCAAATCTAATGATGTATAGAAAATATATCTGTTGTATGATGTATCATAGTCATTCATGTTACTTCTTTTTAGTTTGTTAGATTATCGTGTGACAGTAAAATTGAAGACATCCTTCACCTCATGGTTAAGGAATGGAGAATGCAACTTCCAAAATTGCTCATTTCTGTACATGGCGGTACACAGAAATTTAATCTTCACCCACGTATTAAAGATGCACTGTCCAAGGGATTTATTAAAGCTGCAGAGACAACAAGAGCTTGGATATTGACAGGAGGAGTGAATAATGGTAATTTATCAAACACATTTGCATGATTCTTAGTAAAAGATTATAGTGCCTATTTGGTATGTTTTACAATATGTGAGTAGAATTAGACTGTTTGGGTTTATAGTCAGGGCTGTCATAAATAATTTCAGGGCTCCATACAACTGAAACATCTAACCCCCTTGCCTATTATTTTGCATCATATCAGTGGGCCCTTTTTTTTTCATTTGATCAGGGTCCCTGACAGGAATACTGCAAATACTGCCCTGATAGTGCCCCTCCTTGAACCTGTTGCTTCTTTTTCATTTTAGGTGCTGCTGAACACATTGGAGATGCTTTGAAGCACCAGGCCTCCCCTCTGTGCGGCAGGGTGTGCACCATTGGAATAACGCCATGGGGTTTAATTGATGGTAGACATGATCTGATTGGAAGAAATGTAAGCATAATGTCTATAACATTTCACATTATCACAATTTTCCTTGTATTTACAGCTTTAGCTCTGGTTTGTTTTCTTCAAGGTTGTAGCTCCATATCAGACGTTATTGAACCCTCTCAGCAAACTCCATTTACTCAATAGTCTTCACACCCATTTCATCTTGGTGGATGATGGAACAGTTGGACAACATGGAGCAGACATTCACATTAGAGAGGAATTAGAAAGCAGAATCTCACTACAGCAAATCCATGCGAGTAAGTTTTTTCATTATGTTTTTATATCATTCTCTACTGAATCTAGAATCTGTTTTGACATTGTAAATACTGTTCACTTTTGTGTCTTAACTGGTTCGACAATAAAGTATAGAGAAGAGAACATAATTGATGTCATTTTGTTATGACTTTTTATGAAATTCTGACATGCAATTTTTAGGGACTGGCAAGCAAATACCAATAGTGGCTCTAATACTAGAAGGTGGTCCCAACACTATCCTTACAGTCTTGGAATATCTTCAGCAAACACCTCCGGTGCCAGTAGTAGTCTGTGAAGGGAGTGGCAGAGCAGCAGACCTCCTGGCATATGTTTATAAGCAAACAGAGAGTCAAGGGTAAGAGAATAGTTGATATCTACAAAAAAATAAAAAAATCGAATAAGAATGGTCGGGATTATTACTGAATTACCACATTCATATTATTTTTTTCATTTATTTCTAGAAATCTTTTGGATAGTATACAAACCGAGGTGATGGTCACCATAAAGAAAACATTCAGCCTCAATCAGAATGAAGCTATTCATATGTTCCACACTTTAATGGCATGCATGAAGAACAAGCACCTAGTGAGTAGAGTAATCCCCAAATGTCTTTTACATATTCAGTAATGATGATTTCTTTCTGCTCCTCCTATATGCATTGTCTGATTTAGAAATCACATTTTTAATGTGTGTATCCTTTCTTGGCAAGGAATAGGAGTTTATCCAGAAAGTTATAGAGTACGGCCTCTCTACCAAAGTCCACTGAATGATGAGGGACATGTATACGGAGCCTTGTTCGAGTGTAGAGTATTACTATCTTGCCTTATCTAGGCTTCCAATTGTACTATAGAACTGCCACTAAACTGCCCACCTTCTAATACTAATGATATGGCTCTGCTTATTCAGGCCTTATCTATACAGCAAAGCTGACAATTGAGCTTCAGGATAGAGGAAATGTTAGCTTATTTTGTCTACTCTAGGGGCCAGTGTGAAAACTAGAATATTTCAGATTTTAGGTCTTTATGTGGCAAATCATCTAAAAAGATTTAACAAAAAAAGTACTGAACATATTTTAAAAAATATGTTTATTAGAAACCTAATTTAAAACTTCCTGCTGAGTTTAAGTGTAAATTATATCTGATCAGCTCTTGACATGAAATCCTGTAAAACTCCATTTACTTTTAATGTCAATGCATTAAAGCATTTTAATCTTGTTCTACTGTATATATTTTCCATACATCAGTGACACAGCTTAAATGACAAACTTTAGTATTCTTAGCTCAAATACAATCCTACCAACTTACTTGTTGTAGTTACAAATGTTCTATAAAAATGATTAAAACATACAAAACATAAATTAAATGACACCTGTCTAATTATGTTTTTCACATAAATGACAAATAAAAAGTCGGTCCGCTCAGCTCCGCTTGTAACGATGGGAGGCACTGATAGTGAGGGTGCACGGTTCATTCAGGAGGTCTCTGGCTCATTTACATAGGAACACAAAAATGGTAGCAAACCAGCACCATGGATTAAAATTAAATTTCTTTAAAAATACATAGAAAAAGACATGGTGTAGAGCTGATATGTTTCGGATATATACCCTTAGTCATAGATTTGCTTCTTAAAACGCGTCAGCTATAGACCATGGGCAACATGTATATACGGGACTGCGCCAGTATTCTGGTGTCCTTTCAGCCCAAAAACTGGCGCAGCCCTGTTCTCTCAATACATGAGCAGCCGCACTCCAAAAGTAGGCGCATTTAGCAGCGCCCAGGGCATTTTGTAATGTGCATAAGATGTGGGGGCGTTCTCGACACATATCATACCACATGATTCTACACATTTATGACTGGAGAATGGCAAAACTGGGCGCATTACTGCTGGAACAGGCAGACCAAGTTAAAAGTGGTTTACCTGAGCCTGAGATGTCGTTTTGGAGCTAGAACGTGCCAAAATTCATACATGTCGCCCCATGTCTTTTTCTATGTATTTTTAAAGGAATTAAATAAATCTTTTCTATATTTTAATCCCTGGTGCTGGTTTGCTACCATTTTGGTGTTTCTATGTAATTATGATTTGGATATGTGTAATACAAACATAATTATAAGTTTTGCAGTATCATACCTTTCTAATAAACATGTAGCATATGATAATATAAATTTATGCTAGGTATCTCTCTAATTGTCTATTCTAGATAACTATATTCCATGCTGGGCCAGAAGAACAACAAGATATTGATGTTGCAATCCTTACGTCACTGTTAAAAAGTCAGTATTTTATCTCATGCACAGTATTGTGGTTAGTGTTTATATGGCAATATGTGCAATCTGACTGAAATATTTGTGTATACTGCTAGTATGAGAGTATTACTACTTTGCCATATTCTTCTTGTCTTGTTTCAAGGGGCATAGCTGTAGTAGGTGCAGTGGTAGCAGTCGGTAATAGGCCCTGGAGCTTGAGGGGGTCTAAAGCCCCTTCTGCAATGCAATGCAACACTTTTATAAATGACACATGGTGGGTGGAAGCCCTTTTATAGATTCTGCACTGGGGCCCAGACTTTGCTTACCTCACATTAATATAATCAGTATCGGACTGGGGTGCTTAGGGGCCACAGATGGAGTTGACTCTAGAGGTCCACCAGTTGAGCTGTTTCTGTGGTCACCGGTTGAGTTTATTTTATGGGCCCACCCTACAGCTTCTGTAAATTACTGTAGATGCCTCCTATACCCTGCCTCTTGCTTTTTGCCTCTCTTTCTCTGCTTTTTTGTCTCTTCTGAGGAGATATATATATTGTAAGACTCCACTCACAGTTTGGCCACCCTCTGGGTCAGCCTGGGGGTTTCTTAGCTCCGTGATCGCCGCTTTTCGTAAGACGGATGATGGCACTGTACAGACGTGCCTCTTCCAAACACGCTTGCTCATACAGAACTAACATTCAGGCCTCTGCCCCTTTAAATGTCACTGTAGCAAGACTTCTTTGCACTTATTTGTGCACCACCTTTTGCGCCAATTATGCCCTTCGCATACCTCCACCAATTGTAAGACTCCACTCACATTTTGGAAACCATCTGGTTCAGCCTGGGGGTTTCTTCGCTCCGGGATCGCCGCTTTTCGTAAGACGGATGATGGCACTCCAACACAGGCTTCAGTTGAATCTGGCCTTGAGCCAGTTTTATTGAGGCACAGTATTCACATACAGAAAACAAAACAAACTCCTCGGCCGTCTGGCCACTAACTACACAATATACAGACAGAGTGTCCCTCTCTAACGTGTGAGCTGGACCTAATGTTCAAACCCACAATAAACTCTTTCAATTTCTCCCAGTCTCCCACTGGGTCGTGGCTTCTTCCAAGCCTCTGGGGGGCCAGAGCCTCTCTCCAGCTCCTTTGCTACACACCACTGCAGGTAGCAGAACACGCCCCCCTGATTACCTGGAGCAGCAGGCTTTTGTAGGCCTCCAAGGCCATGCCAAAAGCATGTGCTGGAACACGGGTACGTGGGAACATGGGGAGTAGACACCCACCCGACACATTGTCTACTCCCAATAAGAGCCGACCCCAAGAACGGCTGAAAAGCCAAGCTAACGATCTACCTTTGCCAATCACTTAGTGTGGCTGACAATACATATGACCGCCTCCTATTCCACCAAGGCCACATATCCTTGGTGGCATGTCGCATATATCACTCTGGTATATCTCCACCTAGTGGCAGAAACAAGCAACTACATGTAGCCGGTCCGCCACATACCCCTCCCCTCTGATAAAGCCCATAGGGCTTTCTCACCTTGCCCAGGCTCCCTCCGGGGTCAAAGCTCCTATTTTGGGGCAACATCTTCCCTATAACCTCAGGGTCAGAGACAAAATGGTCCCCATACAACTCAGTTGTGGGCTCATACCATGCACTCCTCCCCCACTGGGCAACTGACAGGTCATAGCCACTTACAACTAGTGGCGTAACACATGCACACTCTGCAACAATGTCACCACCTTCAGCCCGTATGCCGACATTCACAGGGCTATTCCTGACAACCTCACTATCAGCGCTATCAGACCTAGTAGCCTTTTCCCACACATAGACTAGCTTGGTATTGTGCCCACTGGGCAGTTTCTTCCCTATTTTGGGTCTCACATAAGCAGGAGACCCTTGGTTGGATCCAGCAACCCCACTAACTTCACCAGAGGCAGTAATGACATCAACCCTCTCAGGGTCACTATCCACCATTGCTCCTAGGGGCGCACCTAAGCCCCAACCTGCTACCTCTTTGACTGCAGGATTACCATGAGACCACAACTCCTCTTCATCCCAAGGTCTCTGGCCCTCACTGATTATCTCCTGACCCTGAAGCTTCATCTCTTGGCTACTAGCTGTCACCTGATTTATCTCAGTGACAACTTCTGCTGCACTAGGACTCACTGTAGCCCCCATAACAAGCATGCTAGTAATTGCAGGGTTCCCACTGCCAACCTCATCACTGATGTCAGGTCTTTCCCATTCAGAATGGGCAGACAAAGCACCTCTCCTAAACCGCTGTTCAGACCTTACTACACGGACCCCTTCATAAATGTCTGGTGACACCTATTCTCTCTTGTGCACATCTTCTCAGCAATTGGGGCTCTTTCTTCAGCTAGGGAAACTCTCTGTATGCAACGTGATGTGAGAATGTTTTCTTTTACCTCATCTGAGGGGGTCTTACAATAAACACACTGACCAGCCCCTCACTAGCGCTTGAGCCTACATCCCCCTCCTCTGGATATAGCGGCTCACATTTTCCCTCACTACCATCACTGCAGTCTTTCTGACCACTGCAGTTAAAGCTACTGGAAGTACAGCAACCATTCCTCAGCTGCACTACAGGTATCAGCAAAATCTTTCTCTTCCATCTCTGCAGTGTCACAATATGGATTTTCATCACAGATAAACTTCTCTGTAATACACTGATCAGGGCTGCACACATAATCTGCCTGGGCACACATTTTTTTTTCAAACGTATTTTCATCACTCCCATTTGAATGATCATCATCATCAGTACTCTGTAGCACAGACACAGTACAGCATCCACTCCCCCTCTGCAACTGAGACTCTTCACAGAGTGTTTTTTCCCCTTGGTAACTAACCAGCACATTCACCCTCATACATGGTAGTAGAGCCCTCATACACAGCAGCAGAGCAATCACCTTCATGGGAGGCTGTTTCTCTTTCAGGCAACACACTTGCAGAGTTCCCATTAAGGGCATGTCCCCACTGCACGGGTTTTCGGCCGGTTTTTCAGCCCGCCTGAAAAACCGGCCGAAAATGAGCACAATTGTGCTCTATGGAAAACCCGTGCAGCAGTCCCCACTGCACGGGTTTTCCGCCCGGCCGGTATTTGTCCACTGCCGTGTAAACGGCCACTAAAGCAGGCAAACATTTCTCTGGGACCAACAAGAGCAGAACATAACTGCTGGCTATCCCTCACAGGACACACGTCACCTGTGCTACTTGGGCTGCTCTCCCCTATGACCTCTAGGGGCACACTAGCGCTAATCCCCTCTGCTGCAGCCTGTTCACACAGTGCATTTTCTTCACACACAGCAATAGCTGGAGCTAGCCTTGTGATATGGCTATCCTCCCCCTGCTCAGACTGTGTGACCTCAGTAGAAGTGATCAATACATTGTTCTTATTATCATCATCATTTTCTGCTGGCACATTATTCATACCACAGTTGATAACCAAGTCACCAATCCCCTCAGGAAATGCAGCCTGGGAGACACTGAGTCCACAACTCACAGTCCTGCTTCTCTCAGCCCTTTTTTACCTGCTCAGGCAGCATGTCTGGGCCTCTGCATGATCCATCCGGGTTCTCATAGCACTCATGCCTGGCAGTCTCAACACCGGTGTCACTCACAATACATCCCCCTGGAGCAGTCTTACCAGGTCCATGATAGGTCTCCACACTGGGAATGGTGTCTGGGTGCAGTTGGGACTTCTCCTGCTGACTGTTCTCATCAGCCATAGGTGGTGCTTCATCCACCGGGAGCTCCAGGGCTTGCAGCTGCGATCTCTCCGGCCTCCACCTGAGAGGGCGGTCAGGAGCACATCCCTCCACTGTGTGGCACCTCCAGCAGGGCTCCCTCTGCTGGATGGTGGTAGCAGGCTCCTGCTGATGAATGCGGTTGCCCACGGCAACGGCAGGACACAGGTCCCTTGGAAATGTCATCTCTCCTGAAGTGGACCCCTTCTTCGATTGGTGATACGGCCTCCTGGCCACAGGACATTCGCTCCGACAGTCATCGGGTTGGTTACCCATAGCAACAGCCACATCCACACCTCTGGACGACGCCATTCTCTGGGGACTTGAAACCCATGGCCTCTTGGCAACCGGCCAGCCTCTCCAGCACATTTCCACTTGTAGGCATCCGTTGCACCAGTCAGATTGGTGAATTTTGGCAGACGTCTTTTCCATCTTTTGCTCAGCCACTCCAGACACCACAGCAGCTTGGAACCCATTGGCAATCGCTTTTATTGCCTTATGCTCTGCTTCAAACTGCGCCCGGAGCTGTTTATTATACTCTTGCTGCTTGGCATTGGCCTCCATCAACTGGGCGAGCAGCTCCTCCATTGCCAAATAAAAAATTTCCAGACACCAGCAACACAGAGTTTTTAGACAGCACAGTCACTTTAAACCCCACAAGGCCAGCACCAAAACACCTTCTCTGTACTGGGGTGCGTCTCCTGTCTCTCCAGAGATACTCTCTTGTGCACTGAGGCAGCCTTCCCACACAGGCAACAGTCTGTATACAGGTGTGTCTCTTCCAAACACGCTTGCTCATACAGAGCTAACATTCAGGCCTCTGCCCCTTTAAATGTCACTGTAGCAAGACTTCTTTGCACTTATTTGTGCACCACCTTTTGCGCCAATTATGCCCTTCGCATACCTTCACCAATTGTAAGACTCCACTTACATTTTGGCCACCCTCTGGTTCAGCCTGGGGGTTTCTTAGCTCCGGGATTGCCACTTTTCGTAAGACGGATGATGGCACTCCAACACAGGCTTCAGTTGAATCTGGCCTTGAGCCAGTTTTATTGAGGCACAGTATTCAGATACAGAAAACAAAACAAAATCCTCGGCCGTCTGGCCACTAACTACACAATATACAGACAGAGTGTCTCTCTCTAACGTGTGAGCTGGACCAAATGTTCAAACCCACAATAAACTCTTTCAATTTCTCCCAGTCTCCCACTGGGTCGTGGCTTATTCCAAGCCTCTGGGGGGCCAGAGCCTCTCTCCAGCTCCTCTGCTAAACACCACTGCAGGTAGCAGAACACGCCCCCCTGATTACCTGGAGCAGCAGGCTTTTGTAGGCCTCCAAGGCCATGCCAAAAACATGTGCTGGAACACGGGTACGTGGGAACATGGGGAGTAGACACCCACCCGACACATTGTCTACTCCCAATAAGAGCCGACCCCAAGAACGGCTGAAAAGCCAAGCTACGATCAACTTTGCAATCCACTTAGTGTGGCTGACATACATATGACCGACTCCTATTCCCCAAGGCACTATCCTTGTGGCATGTCGCATATACATTGGTATATCTCACTAGTGGCAGAAACAGCAACTACATGTAGCCGGTCCTGCCATAATATATTTATATATTATATATATATATATATATAGTTAAAAATCAACTCCAGGTCTACCATCCTCAGGGGTTTCCCCTGTGGGCCAGTCCGAAAGCCTGAATATAATGCTTGGGCAGCAGCAGGCAAATTTGAGTGAATGCCAATACTCAATATCCTTGGGGGGTCCTGGTGATCTGCCTAAACCTGCTCTACATTTGTTAAAATGAGCATAGGGAAGACAGGTGGCCACTGTGACTGTTGCCTGAATGTCCACAAGCATCTGGAGATAGAACCGCTGGCAAACTTCTGACTGTCAGAACCAGTGGGTCACAGGATACAATCAATGACTCTTTGCCATAAAATATTTATCTTGTTACCAATTTTTCATTAAAATATGCTAATGAATTCCAACATCAATATACTCATTTTAATGTGAACTTTTGAATTTCTTTGCTTTCAGGCAGAAATATGTCTCCATATGATCAGCTGGTTCTGGCTTTGGCTTGGGACAGAGTAGATATTGCTAAAAATTATATTTTTATACATGGACAACAGTGGTTGGTACGTAAATATTTTATACAAATATATGTATTTAAATATTGCTGATGTATTTACCGACAAACCTTTAAACCATACTTGCCAACCTTTTATGTCCCAATTCCCGGAGATTTAAGCCTTCCCTGGGAACGTCCCCAATCTGACCATGAAAGGGTGTTACTGGGTCGGAGTTTGCATAAATCCCAGCCCTGTGCATCCAGGTTTGCGGAAGTCTTCTGAAAGAAATGGTAGGGTTGGCAAGTTTGCATTAAACGCACACAAGACAACTTAGAATTAAGAATTCATATTTAATACAATGATAATAATGGATTTTTTAATTTATTTCTACAGACAGCACCACTAGAACAAGTCATGCTGGATGCACTTGTAATGGACAGAGTGGCCTTTGTCCAACTTCTCTTAGAGCATGGTGTCAGTATGCACAGGTTTCTAACAATCCCCAGGCTAGAAGAATTGTACAATGCAGTAAGTAGTCACAAGGTGGCAATACTGTAATTTATAACAAATGCTGTGATAAGGAAAATTAGTTCTTTTACAGACAAAGCAAAATTCTAATAATATGACTTTGATGGGCTAAGTGTAACCATATAAAGTTTATCATATTAGCCACTGTTACCTCCCTGCAGATAACTTAATAGGTTTATGATTGAATATGTTGAACGTTGAACAGTCCTCATGAAACTACTTTCCAGTTTATCTGAATTTAGAACACACTAATGGGTTAAGTCAATGTTCACAAAAGTAGGGCATTGTTTGATAAATCCTTTGGTTCCTTTCAGAAGTTGATCCATCCTTACAGTGTTTTGTTAATATTTCCACCTTTTTTGTTTTATTACTATCTTTTATCTATTACACCTGCTAAAATATTATTTACACATTTGTAAAAGATTTCCACTGCAGAAAAGAACTTCAAATCATGGCTGGCATTATCTGGCCTCGCAATGTGTCAGTATAAGCACATATGGTCAGATGGGTTAACTTCAACTATCTGTACAAAACTAAAATGGTAGACCCTTCACACTTCTGTACCAAAAAACTTCAGCTATGGGATCCTTGGGTGTCCTCAAAACACTTCGTACCCTCTCCCTTTTAATCTAGCATCTGACATGCCTATACAGCTTCTTATTAAGCTGCCTTAACTTTTCTTCTATTATCCACTGGAATTTTCCACTTAACATTGTTTAATTGACATTCACAATGTTTATTTCTGTACTCTGGCTTCATTTGAGGCCCTTTACTACATTTTGTAGATTAACTACACAGCTTGTATACTTTGTCATCCCAAACTGTTACAGATGCTGTTATACTCTGTTTGAATTGCATTTTGTATAACTTTGCAATATTCAATAACATTTTGTCAAAAGAACTAAAAAGGTTTTGAAGTTTATTAACCCAAGTAAATAAACTACAACACTTTTTGGATCTATTGTGGTGCTGCTCCATTCTTCTGCTATTGTTTGGGGTCATAAAGAAATGGCTCTGGAAGTGTGCATACAGCATATATTAAATGTTTTTTGACAGTGCGGTTTCTTTGTGATTGTATTAGACTTTGTCATTTATCTATTGAGGAGAATGATTCAATATCACATACTTGTGAGTAGCAAGAGTGTGTATCCTTGGTTTCAGTATCTGGTATTACCCCCTTTATGCAGCAATAGCTGCATGTAAACGTTCCGGTAATTGTTTAGTCCTGCACATCGGTTCTAGGAACTTTAGCCTGTTCCTTTGTACAAAACAGCTTCATCTCAGTTATGGTGGTGGGTTTCCTCCCAATGGGGTTCTTTCAACAACATTTGTGTTGGATTAAGAACAGGACTTTGGCTTGGCCATTCCCAAGCTCTAACGTTATTTTTCTTTAACCAATCTTTGGTAGAATGACTTGTGTGTTTAAGGTTGTTGTCTTGCTGTATGACTTATATTCTCTTGCAATTCGGCTCATGGACAAATGTCCTGACATTTTTCTTTCAAACTTGGTAAAATTCAGAATTCATTGTTTCATAAATTATGGCAAGAGGTCCTGGCCCAGATGCAGCAAAACAAGTCCAAACCACGATACTTTTTTCACCAACTTTTACAGATGGTATAAAGTTTTAAAGCTGAAATGCAGTATTTTTCTGTATCCCAACATAATGCTTTCTAAACAAACCAAGACCTCTATTTTGGTCCCATCCATCTACAAAACATTGTTCCAACAGCCTTTTGTCTTGTCAAGGTGATCTTTAGCAAACTGCAGATGGGCAGCAATGTTCTTTTTGAAGAGTGCCTGCTTTGTCCTTGCAATCCTGCCATGCACACCATTGTTTTTCAGTGTCCACCTGATAGTGGACTCATGAACATTAACATTAGCTAATGTGAAAAAAGTCCTTCAGTTGCTTAGTGATTACCTTAAGTTCCTTCGTGACCTCATGGACTATTATACACCTTGCTTTTGGCATAATCTATGTTGGTTGACCACTCCTGGAGAGTGTAAAAATAATCTTGAATTTTCTCCATTTGCACACGATCTAATTATGGATTGGTGGAGCCCACACTATTTACAGATGGTTTTGTAACCTTTTAAAGCCAGATTAGCAGTAACAACTCTTCATCTGAGGTCCTCAGAAATCTCATTTGTGTATCACACCATGATACACTTTGTGAAGATCAGACTTTGATTCATATTCTTTAAATAAAATAGGTTGGCCATTCATACCTGATTGTCAACCCATAAACATTGAGTGAAAACACCTTATGCTAATTCTACCTTCAAATTATCTAATGTTTCTAAGGGTGCTTTTGCATAGTGTGGTTTGGCTGAGCTTTTGGGTGCTTTTACACAATGCATTTTTAGTGCGTTTTTTTCCCCAGAAATGCACAGCATTAAACTGATTTTATTGCTGTGCATGTCCGCAAAAAAGCACCAAAAACACACCAAAATAATTTTTGGCAAAAATGCACAGAAATAAAGTTTAATTCTGTGCATTTCTGCAAAAAAACCCCCCAAAAAACGCATAACAAAATGCACCAAATACACACTGTGTGAAAGCAACCTTTGGTGTGTTTTTTTTGTTGCTGTACTGCACCTTTATTAAGTGCAAGCTCCTTTCAACCTCCTAAATTGTTTAGAAAGGTATTGCAGGTGAGCATCGATTATTGTACTTAAAGTCTTGTGGATTATAAGCATAAATACAAATACACACAGCTCTAATGCTTTACAAATATATGAGAATACCACTGTGTTACTTACTTGCAACACCTAAACAATTTATGAAATTGAAAGGAGCTTGTTGATAAGAAAGTGAAGTACTGCAACAGAAAAATTGCACCAAAACCCAAACCATACTTTTGCCGAAGACAGATATGTAATGTTGGATAATTTTCCTCAATAAATAAATGACTCATTTGTTATAACACAACATTGTGCATTTTCATTATAGAAGACTAACGGCTCATCCCCACAGCAAAGGACAAATACCGGTCGGTTTATCCGACCGGTACTTGTCCTGTTTCAGTGCCGTCCCCGCGGCCGCCGGAAAAGCCCTCCCCCTTACCATTGATATGTTCATATTCCGTCCGCAAACCGGACAGAAAAATGAACATGTTCAATGTTTTTCGGGCAAGTGGCGGTTTGAATAACCGCCGGGCGGAAAACCCGTGCAGTAGGGACTGCTGCAAGGGTTTTCCATAGCGGCTTGGTGTGTTAGTTTGCGGCCGGTTGTTCAGACGGTCTTCAAAATTGCAAACCGTCTGAAAAACCGGCCGCAAACCGGTGCTGTGGGGACATGCCATAAGATGTTTTTGGACTGCAGATTTCAAATACAGAAATGTATCTATGGATGGAACATCATTGTAGTGCATCAGTAATGCACCATTGAATATGGAATGCCCAAAACAGAAGTGTTTTTCCCATTCTTCCCATGCTGATATGAAGGATAACCTGGATGACACACCAGAAAGACAATTTCAAAATACTATAAGAAAATATTAAAAAAATCAACCACTTGAGCCACATTCTTTCTCAAAGTTGTTAGCACTGAAGATGGTCATTCAAGTATAGAAAACCTCAACTACACTCACTGGCCACTTTATTAGGCACCCCTGTCCAACTGCTCGTTAACATTAATTTCTATCAGCCAATCACATGGCGGCAACTCAGTGCATTTTGGGATGTAGACATGGTCAAGACAATCTCCTGCAGTTCAAACCGAGCATAAAGTAGGGGAAAAAGGGAAGGTGATTTGAGTGCCTTTGAACGGGGCTGGTTGTTTGGTGCCAGAAGGGCTGGTCTGAGTATTTTGATCTTTCCCGGGATTTTCACGCACAACCAAACTCTAGGGTTTACAGAGAATGGTCCGAAAAAGAAAAAAACATCCAGTGAGCGGCAGTCCCGTGGGCGGAAAAGCCTTGTTGATGCCAGAGGTTTAAAGGAGAATGGGGCAGATGGTTCGAGCTGATAGGAAAGGAAACAGTGACTCAAATAGCCACCGTTACAACCAAGGTAGGCAGAAGAGATCTCTGAACGACAGTACGGCGAACTTTGAGGCGATGGGCTACAGCAGCAGAAGACCACACCGGGTGCCACTCCTTTCAGTAATAACAGGAAATCTGAGGCTCCAATTTGCCAAGCTCATCGAAATTGGACAGTAGAAGATTGGAAAAACGTTGCCCGGTCTGATGAGTCTCGATTTCTGCTGCGACTTTCGGGATGGTTGGGTCAGAATTTTGGGGTCAACAACTTGAAAGCATTTGGATCCATCCTGCCTTGTATCACGGTTCAGGTGGTGGTGGTGGTTTTCATGGTGTGGGGAATATTTTTTTTGGCACTCTTTGGGCCCCTTGGTACCAATTGAGCATCGTTGCAAAAACCTTGTGGAATCTATGCCACGAAGAATTGAGGCAGTTCTGAAAGGCAAAAGGGGGTCCAACCCGTTACTTGCATGGTGTACCTAATAAAGTGGCCGGTGAGTGTATATGTGCCAGCAAGATG
Source organism: Phyllomedusa bahiana (assembly GCA_025379985.1). NCBI lineage: Eukaryota > Metazoa > Chordata > Amphibia > Anura > Hylidae > Phyllomedusa > Phyllomedusa bahiana. Next base: position 11,615 of record JAODAL010003835.1, on the reverse strand, counting down.
TCAGCTTTCTCCTTTAAAGCGTTCTATATCATTATATTACCAGAGAATGTCAATATGTTATAGTGGGCTCTTGTTAACCTAAATATTTGACACTAAAAGGTCTGGAAAGAACACACAGAACGATACCAATACATGCAAGAAAAATAATTTCGCCCAACACAGTGGTCATCTCGTATACTTCTAAAGCATTAGAGCTTTGTGTATTTGAACTATAAATTTGAAAATGTCATGTATGATGAAGTCTCTCCTAACAATTTGCAAACTCTCCATAAGGCTTTGCTCCTTAAAGACTTAAAAGAAATGCAACATTTCATCTATGGTATTGTTTGGCTCCTTGTGTCCATAGGCAAACACCATATCTATACTTTTTTAAAGTTTAATGACTGTTGTGTGCCTATTGAATTACACAAAGAGGGAAAATGACATATTTATATGCACGATAATATTTTTTTTTTTTTACCATGTTGACTTAACCCATTAGTGTCTTTAATTTTGTATTTAAAAAAAAAAAAACTTACAGTAAAAGAAATTGCCTTGATAGTATTCATATATTTGGGTAACATTGATGATAAGTTATTTTACTGCTGAAAAAGTTCACATTTATTAAGCAGTTTGCCAGTTTGTGATGATATGCAAGATTATAACAGTAGAATTGCAACTTTTCAAATCTGATAAGTAATAAGATAAATTAGTGTAGTCTCCAAAGACATAGTTTGGGTCAAATATTTGGAATAGTAGAAAAAGACAAATTCTGATGCAAATCTCAGATGGTTAAAAGCATGCAAAATGTTTAAAGAAGTTCAGACCATAGGCGTAACTATAGCCATAGTAGCAATGTTTTGGCACTTAAGTGGGCCCAGAGGTTGAGGGGGCCAAAACATTGTACCTTTACATACATAATAAGTGTATGGCTATCTGCTATCTAGAAGTACTATGTTTGTTCTTTCTTTTATAGCAGTATTATTTTTACTGTTACTTATTGCTACTTATGTTGCTGCTTCTGTTTCCAGTCATTACGTGTTGGAGGCCCAATGCCATTTTGATATGGGGCCCGATCAGTCCTAGTTACACCCCTACGTCTGACCTTTTAATTTATTCGACAGATATTAATTCAACTGCGTTATTTTAATATAGTAAATGTGAACTTATATGTTTTATCCATCTTAGAGTCAACAAAGACATACTGCAGACATGTTTGCTAACAGGAATTTTGATTAATCTTATACTTCCCTAAACTATGCAAGTTTTTGAAGAAATTCTGTGACATTTTCTTTTCCTATTATATTTACATGGAGATGGGCACCTATTTGATTTACAATGTTAGCAGTCACCATAGCTTCTTCATCTGATTTAGAATACAAACCCTATACATAACAATGTATTCCACCTACATCACAATCATTAGACTGCAGCCTTGTCACGTGAACAAAAAATGCCTGGTCAACACTTGTCTTGAATTCTGCCCTATAAAATGTGCTCTGGAGATAGTTGATTCATTTAATATGTCAGTAGTGACAAAGCTGCAAAACCAAGAAACAGTTATTTCTATGTAGTAACATGAATTGCACATCTGAAGCATTTTAATGAATGTTTTGTATTTTAAAATAGAAGTCACATATCTTGTTTTATCTGTTTCAGGCATCAAATACAAGCAAAGACACCATACTTCATCTCATCCAGGATGTTAAAAAGGTAAGAGGCTGCTGGATATTGTACAAGAATTGTGTAATTTAGGCTACCATAGAGCTGTACAGGCCCCCATAGTTTCAGTAACTGAAATTAAATTGTGCCTTTGCAGTGTTCTCCTGCTGTCCCCTACTAGGCAGCAGCTTAAATCTACGCTTTTTTATTGGCAGAAATAGTGGATCCACCAGACCACCGCAAGCAGTGGTATAAGCCAGAGAGCAGAGTCTAAGTAGATCCCGGTGTTCACCAGAGCCCGCCGCAAGGCAGGTTGGGCTTGCTGCGGCGGGAGTCCTACCTGGTTGCTAACCCTGACCCGACTTGCTTGTGATGGCAGCCGATATGCAGCGAGGTACCAAATCGTGACACAAACTCCTAGCCGGGGACAGACAGGCAGATCAGGGCAGGCGGCGAAGGTTCGTAGTCAGGAAATGTAGCAACGGGTCAGAAACACGGCGAGACAGGAATGCACTCTGTAACGCTTTCACTAAGGCATGAGGCACTATAATTCCAGCAGGGAAGTAGTGGGAGTGTCCCAAATATATAGGGTCAGTGGCCGGCAATCAACCAATTACCAGCGTGCTGGTCCTTTAAATCTCAGAGAGCCAGCGCGTGCGCCCTAAGGAGCGGGGACGCACACTCTAGCTGGTAGAGGAACACGGGGAAGCAGGAGCGCAGCAGGGTGAGTATTTACTAGAGGAATGAGTGCGCCCGCAGTCCAACATGCGGACTGCGACACCACTCGTCCTCACCGCCGGGCAGGCAGCGGGAGTGTGAGTGCGCCACTCATGACAGCTTGGCCTTTAGCAACAAAGAATTACTGTGATAAGCAGTTTGGGAGTTAGTCTACAAAATATACCTGAGTAGCATCTTCATAGTTTCATAGTTTGTCAGGCCGAAAAAAGACATACGTCCATCCAGTTCAGCCCATTTTGCTAAAGTGTTAAAGTGTTGATCCAGAGGAAGGCAAAAACCCCCATGAGGTAGAAGCCAATTGTCCTTATTTTAGGGAAAAAATTCCTTCCTGACTCCAATCTGGCAATCAGACTAAATCCCTGGATCAACGACGCCTCTCCAGAATCCCAGTCACTATAACTTGTTATATTAATTCTAGAAATGTATCCAGACCCTTTCTCCAGAATCTTGGTCACTATAACTTTTTTATATTACATCTACAAATGTATCCAGACCCTTCTCCAGAATCCTAGTCACTATAACTTGTTATATTACATCTAGAAATGTATCCAGACCCTTCTCCAGAATCCCGGTCACTATAACTTGTTATATTACATCTAGAAATGTATCGACTTCTCAGAATCCGTCACTATACTTTAATTACTCTAGAAATGTATCCAGAACTCTCGAATCTAGTCACTATAACTTGTTATATTATTGCGCTCCAGAAATGCATCCAAGCCCTTCTTGAACTCTGTTAGTGAATTCACCATGCCAATTTCCTCTGGCAGAGAGTTCCACAGTCTCACCTCTCTAACAGTAAAGAATCCTTTTCTATGTTTATGTAGAAACTTTCTTTCCTCAAGCCGTAGAGGATGCCCCTTTGTTCTAGATACAGTCCTGGCTATAAATAAATCTTTAGCGAGATCTCTATATTGGCCCTTAATATATTTAAACATATTTATTATGTCCCCGCCCCGAAGTCGTCTTTTCTATAAACTAAATAACCCCAATCTTGCTAATCTTTCTGGGTATTGTAGTCCATCCCAGTCCTTTTTATTATTTTTGTTGCCCGCCTTTGTACCTGTTCAAGCTCTACAATGTTTTTCATGTGCACTGGTGTCCTAAACTGTGCACAATATTCCATGTGTGGTCTAACCAGTGACTTGTATAGTGGGAGAATAATGTTCCCATCATGTGCATCTATGCCCCTTTTAATACAACCCATGATCCTATTTGCCTTGGCAGCTGCTGCCTGACACTGGCTGCTACAGTTAAGTTTACTGTCCACCAGGATTCCCAAGTCCTTCTCCATGTCACTTTTACCCAGCGTTTTTCCATTTAACATGTAATAATGTAATGGATTTTTCCTCCCCATGTGCATAACCTTGCATTTATCAGTGTTAAACCTCATCTGCCACTTCTCTGCCCAGGCCTCCAACCTATCCAGATCCCTTTGTAATAACACAAAGCGAGCTCCCGAAGTCCCGGCATAATTGCGGGGCGTACTGTACGCCCTGCAATTAGCCGTGTAAACATAGCCTTACTCTCATTGTACCTTGTTTGTTATGTATGTAACCCCCCTCGAATCTACAGCGCCCTGGGATTAATGGCACTTCAAAATAAATAATAATAAAATAATAATAATTATTAAAAAATTATTTAAAAAATATAAACCATGAAACTTTTTTTTACTGTGTCTCTCTGTATAGGACAGTGCATTATGGGACCATATAAAACACAAAATAAAAAAAGTATACAGATGCATACTAGCCCAGCATATACCAAAAAAGGCCCAAAAAAGTGTGTTCTGGCAATTGCGGAACGCAAGACTTGTCAAACAACAACAAAAACTAAAAATAGACGTTATGGCGTAAATAGTGCACTCACTTTTGTATATTGGATGTACAGTAAGTTCGGATAACTTTCTTAGGGTATGCCGACGGATACCACCAATAGAAGCCAAAATATGATGTACAGTAAATAGGACTTTATGTTTTGCTCTATATAGACTGTATACTTCCTTGGTTGTTAGGCAAAAGTCTTCTAAATGAGAATGAGCCATAAAATGAGGCATCTTGATAGACAAAAACTTTGATCAACTCTGGAATCAACTTTTTACCAGCTGTTAGGAAATTGCTATGCAACCAACATATAGCTAAATTTATGACAAAATGGAACTTGGCCAAGTAGAGCAGGTGCAGCTGTCATATTATGTCATTGTACAGTATACTTGCTCATTGTTTCTGCTTTTCTCTATTTTTTTTTGTCTGTTCATCATTGTGACATAGTATAGTAATCACTGACTTTATTTCAGGGCAAGCTATCAGCAGAATACAAGCTCACACTAATGGATGTAGGACTAGTAATTGAATACCTTATGGGTGGAACTTTTAGGTGCAGCTACACCAAGAAACGCTTCAGAGCTATGTACAAACTTTTAAATCAGGTACTTAATCAATTTTTTGTCATGCTTTTGGAATCAGGAAATAGTCTTAAACTGCACACTCGGAAGAACGACATACATAGTCCCATATCTCCAAAATATGAATGATTTCTATAGCGGCACGTCATTAATATTCAAAAATAGTGTTGATTTAAAATTTCCAACCTGTACTTTTCTCAGACAATAATAAAATATCAACTCTTTATTCTCACAGTCTTGACCAAAATCAGCTATAGGCCTTCCTGGGCAGGGCTAGGGTGACGGGTAAACAGAGGTAGGTGACTGCCTATGGGTGGTCGCAGGATCTTAGCAGTTATGCAGGATAGGGTCGCCTCCTCCCACCTTCTGATCGGCTCCCTCATGACACAATTGTGAGTGGTCGATCAGCAGTCATGGGAGCCTAATGAAGGCCCCTGTGTCAGCCATCTTAGGCCTCGTTCACACGGCGGCTTCGGCCGCGACTTTTGCCGCGGTTCCCGCGGCCAAAGCCTCTTCCTAACCTCGCCGCAAACTCGTGTCTCTCGACGCGGGTTTGCAGTGCGGGCGCTGGGCGTGGTCACAGCGCGGGTGGGGCGTGGTTTGGGGCGCGGCTTGCGGCGAGGGTTTGCCCCCATGCAAATTAATAGGCAGGGAGAAAACCGCACCGCCAGCCGCGGCCCAGCCGCGCACCAACCGCGGCGACACCCGCGGCAACACCGTGTGGCCGCCGCGCTGAGGACTCCCTGACAATAATTGACAGGAGAGTTCTCAAACACGTGCGGCAAGGCAACGGCCCCAAAGCCGCGGCCAGACCCGCGGCGTGTGAACAGTAATGTGGTTTCCCATAGGAAACCATGTTACTAAACTGGGCACAATTTGGACGAGGTTTTGGCCGCGGAAACCGCGTCGAAACTCGCAGCCAAACCCGCGGCCAAATCTGTGGTGTGAACATGCCCTTACTGAGGCAGGGTATACTAGGAGAGCTACAATTGCACACTGTTTTGCTATACATTAGTATTGCAGAATATTGCAGTGTTCACACCTCCTAGTGGTCAAGTACTCTGAGGGAACAAAATTACAAGTAAAAATAATATATATATATTAAGGGGGACATGTATGAAACTGTCTAATTCTAAGACTTTTCTTGTTGCCCATAGAAACCAATCAGGGTTCCCCTTTCATTTCTCCAGAGCACTATATGAAATGAAAGGGGCGCTCTGACTGGTTTCTATGGGCAACAAGAAATGTCTTAGACCAAGACAGTTTTCAGACGTCCCCCTAAAAGTTTAAAACACTTCCTTTCCCCATTTTACAAATAAAAAAGCAATAAAAATGTCATTGGTATCACCAAATCTGTAAAAGTCCAATCTATTAATATATAACCTTATATATCCCACATGGTGACTGAAATAAAAAAATACCCAGAGCCAAAATTGCACTTTATTTTAGTCGCTTTACCTCCCCAAAATTTGAACTAAAAAGTGTTAAAAAAATCACAGATATCTGAAGATGGTACCAATGAAAACCACACTTCAGTCCGCAAAAAAACAAGCCCTTATACAGGTCCATGTATGTAAAATATTAAAAGCTATTGATCTCAGAAAATGGTGAATTTAAAAACAAACAAACAAACACTGGAATTGTACCACACCTCCAAAAAAAGATGGCGCAATTTTATTTTTCCCCCATTTCACCTAGCTGAGGACAGTACATTCGAATGGCCACGTGTCAGGTCTGAGCCATTGATTTTAATTTTTCGGGGAGTGGCAGTTGAGCTATTTGCCCTATTTGCATAGGCCAGGTTTGAGCTCACCCCTTCCTGACACTATATATACAGTGAGTTTATACTGCCACAGTGAAAGCTTGCACATAACGTTACAAACCACTCTCCCTAGTCCTGACTCCAACAATCTCCGACAATGACGAAGCTAAAAGAGAATTGTGATATTATAAGAGTTCTCCAGTTAATTTTTTTTATTTTTTAAATGGATGCTGCTTTTGTGGTCTCGTGCCATTTTCTGGCATCACTGCTTGGGTTCACATCCGAATGGTGATATTAGGAAATAGTACATGACCGCTGCAGCGGTGACAATCTGACCAACAGGAGCAAGAAGTAAACATAAAATCGTGGTAGACTCCGGAAACAGAGATGAGGACAGAGGTGACTATAGTTTTTGTATTTGATTCCAGCAGCAGCACACATTTATTAAAAAATAATAACTGGACAGCTCCTTTGAAATTTAAAGAATAAACCCGAGTGTTCACTTGTGCAGAAGGGTGGTCATTGAACCTCTTCAGGTTGTGATTGTGCCCCGTACAGTTACATCCCTGTATGTGCCTGCTGTAAAGTGAATATCTCTAGCTTCTTATTCAGCAACTTAGCTATTCTTATAAAAAATAAAGTAAATAGAACAAAAAAAAATCTGCAATCAGAAAATTAGAAATAGAGTGTTTCAATATCGATTATAAAAAATAAGGTGATTACCTTGACTAATCTGGGAAAATAACTAGGCTTCTTTATTTCAAGGTAGAGAGTGAGACATTTGTATTAAAGCTATGTCATTTTTTTATATTTTAATTAATGTTTCAGAATTCTGTGCCAAACAAGTCAGTCACTACCTCAACAAACAGCGAAATCTTCGACAGATCACAGAAAAAAGAAAAAACAAGGCACAATCACTTTCTTCAGGCAGCTCAACCCTGCAAACCAAAGGTACTCAGACAATGAAAATAAGACATACTTTTATTTGGAGATGAGGGGAATTAGTATCTGGCTCAGAGTAGTTAAAGGGGTGTTTGTAAAATAGACTTTGATGGCATATCATTAAGATATGCCATCAAAATCTGATAAGTGCAGGTCCCACTTATGGGACCTGCACATATCTCAGGAACCTCTCGAGACTCACACCTACTTAATAGTATTTATTTTAGAGCGCCATTGATTCCAGGGCGCTGTACATTTGAGGGAGGTTACATACATAACATATGTCAAACAAAGTATAATAACAACAATAAAGGACTAACAACTGGTACAGAGGGAGAGAGAACCCTGCCCGCGAGGGGTTACAATCTACAAGGAAGGGGGAAAGAGACAGAAGGTTAGGGGCAGACATGTTTGTGGGGCTCTAGGGGAAGTGGGGTTAGTGTAGGTTATAGAGTATCCTGAAGAGATGGCTTTTCAAGTTCATTTTGAGGCTGGTGAAAGTTTAGGACAGTCTAATGGGTTGCGGTAATGAGTCCCAGAGTAGGAGGGATGCACGTGAGAAGTCTTGGAGACGCTTGTGTGAGGAGACACATTCCATCTTTATGTCATTTATGGTGAGGACACTCCTTTAGGATGAATGTTAGCAGATGTCTACTACAAGTAGCTGATATCCCTGTTAAACTATTGACAGGATGGTGTAACTGAAAAAGAAAAAACACAGAAGCCATGTAACGCTGAACACCTTAGAACCGATGAAGATCACGGAAGGCCTTTCCACTATCCATTTAATGATCTTCTGGTCTGGGCAGTGTTGATGAAGAGACAGAAGATGGCACTGTTCCTCTGGCAACGTGGAGAAGAATCCATGGCTAAGGCTTTGGTCGCACGTTGTCTTTACCGAGCAATGTCCCATGAGGCTCGACAGTGGGACATCTTTGATGACACACCAGAAAAACTAAAAGCCTATTCTAAGTATATATTGCAATAATTACATTATAGTTATTTTAAAGTGTTTGACTTATTTAAAATAGCTTACTACTATATGTAAATATAGGATATGTCTATGAATAAATAATATGTGTGTATAAGTATATAGGAAGTTTTTATACTTTTCTCTTTCTTCTCCATTTAGTGAATTTGGGGACCTAGCAGTAGAACTTCTGGATAAAACCTACAAACAGAATGAAATAATGTCAATGAAGCTACTAACATCTAAGTTGAACAACTGGAGTAATTTAAATTGCCTTAAACTTGCTGTTTCTGGAAAGCTTCGAACATTTGTTTCACATACGTGCACACAAAAGCTGCTGACTGATATGTGGCTGGGAAGACTGAAACTAAGGAAACATGCTTGGTTTAAGGTAACTACTATGGTTTATTTGGGGAGTTATGCCATAAAAACTTTAATTTATAGATAAATGAAAAGTAAAGTACAAAAAAACAAAAAATATCCATCAGCTGAGTATGTTTTTCTTATAGTCAATTATCCAAGATGTCTACCAAGAGATTATACATTGTGCCATATGAAATCTGTCTAGGTCTTAGACTTTCTTTTTTACCCACAGCAACCAATCAGAGCTCCACTTATATTTCATATGGTCCTGTGACAAAATGAAAGCTGAGTTCTGATTGGTTGCAAGTATTAGACCTAGACAGTTTTCATACATGTCCCCCATAATGTCTAGAAATTTGAGTCTGATGTAATATTTTTTCCAACTCTTATTTGGTTGTGATTTGATTTTTAACCACTTACCACCGCAGCAGTTTTGACTGAGATCGGGGGCGTGGTGGAGTCGTGTCGCACTAATCGTATGAAGCTACACATTTATATCTTTAATACGGCAAAACCAGGTGCATTACTGCTGGAACAGACAGACCAATTTACAAGTGGTTTACCTGAGCCAGAAGTGTCGCTCTGTAGCTAGAAAGCGCTAAATCTATGACCCACAGTAGAACAGGTTCATAGGATTCATGCGCATTCTACGCTTCTAATGCGCGCAAAAAAAATGGCGCCTTGGCGCCAAATATCATACATGTCGCTTACTTTTTATATATAGTATATTATTTATATTATATTTAGTTTTGGGTCTCATATTGGATTTAGGACATGAGATCTTAGTGGAACCAATTTACAGAACAATACTTATGCTAGTGCAGTTTGTAAGGTTTTGTACGAATGAAAGAGCAATTTTAGTGTTCTATGTGGGGTTATTTATTTCTCAGTACAATACTATAGTTTTTTCATATTGTTATATTTAATTTTTAGGTGATTTTAGGCATTTTGCTTCCACCAATAATACCACTGTTGGAATATAAAAGCAAAGCACAAATGTCCCATATTCCAATGTCTCAGGACACACACGAAATGATTGTAAGTGAAGGACTGGAAGTGAAGTTTTCTGTAGAAGGAGGAGAAGGAGGCAATGTGGTAAGATTCTGAAAATTACTCTCTAGCTTTCAGACAGAAGTAGACAACCAGGGGCGTAGCTACAGAGGGTGCAGCAGTAGCAATCACTACTGGGCCTGCAGCCTGAGGGGGCCCAAAAGCCCTTCTTCCACATAAGAAAACATCAGTATTGTAAATGGCGCATGGTCCCTGGGGGCCCCATTTCACTTTTTGCACTAGGGACCAAGAACTTGAAGTTACACCTCTGTAGGCAACAGGTGTCATCTTTTCATGACTTTGCTTGCTTTTGGAAATATCTACATGTGCTGTAAATTACACATTCATGATTCTAAAATCAAAGTTTGTTAGGCTGCTTGGCCTTTTAGGGGGTGCAGAATTATACTGTTAATGGTACAAGGTTGTCTAGGACCATTAAAGATTTGGGGCGAGATGTCCGAAAATGCGTCAGAAAGTCCGACCCTATCAAAAATCTGGTGTCAGGTATACCTTGCATAGTAAACATAATGCACCTAAAAATGATGTGCTGTGCGATTCCATAACGAAATGCGCCTATTGAGGCGTATAGCACATCATTACAAGTGTATATGTGTTAGGCGCATTTCACATTTTACAAGTATGTGTTAGGCGCATTTCATATACAGGCAGTCCCCGACTTACATCGTTCTGACTTACATACCCCTAGTCACAAACGGAGACTTATGGGGCGTGGCTGACATCACACATCGAGTCACGCCCCATAATAACCAAGTGCCAGCATGCCACAGCTGCACATGAGATACAGAACATTAGGTGAAATCTTCTAAAAAGGGCACAGACAGCAAAATAAAGGTAAAAACCCTTCCCTGCACTATCCAAAACTAAAAAAAATGTCTTTGCTGGAATTACATTTAATAAATATACCTGTTCCGACTTACATACAAATTCAACTTAAGAACAAACCTACGGTCCCTATCCTGTTCATAACCCGGGGACTGCCTGTACTTGTCATGATAAGCTATGTGCCTCCGTGCGCAATGTGCCTCGATAGGGGCATTACATACTCTACCAATGAAATGTTTTGTCCCGCGATTAGCGCAAATTGCGGCATATAGCATATCGTTAGAAGCGTATGTAATGCGCATAGCTTATCACTACAAGTATATGAAATGCGCCTAACACATACTTGTAAAATGTGAAATGCGCCTAACATATATACACTTGTAATGATATGCTATGCACCTCAATAGGCGCATTTCGTTATGGAAGCGCACAGTGCATAATTTTTAGGCGCATTACAATGTGTCGGTCCCGGCATATAATGCGCCTAGTTTTGGTGTACGACAGTTCATTTACATCCAAAATATGGTGTCAAAAGCGGTTTTAGCGCAATATAGACCAAAAAACTGGCGTTGGCGTGTTGGGAAATGTCACCCTTAATTGGGACATGTATGAGACTGGCTGCACCAGTTTTCTGGCTTAATGTGAGTAAAAAAAAACTGTCATAGGCCATGATCATTTATAAAGGGATTTGCAGCAAAAAATGGGTGCACGTCTGACATCCTTGACACTTTTGTCTGCACCCCTTCTTATTGGTCGTTGTGCCACTTTCATAAGATTAGACACATTTAGGAAGTGTTAGGGTTTTGGGCCGGATGAGGCTCTTAAACCAAATGGATTAAGGGCGGGTAAAAAAATTTGGGGAAGAACTTTTTTAACCTTTTTTGGACGAACGCCCTTTTTTA